>VXCM01005721.1:0-40954 GCA_014773175.1 Lucifuga dentata
GAGGCAGATGATTCGCTGTGGTGACCCCTGAAGGGAAAGCCGAAAGGAAAAGAAGAAGAAGACATGCAGCAAATGTAGTTTATTAGACACATGCGTGTCTAACGATTAAATCATCAACTTTACAAAAAAAAAAAAAAAGNAAAAAAAAAAAAAAAGAGAGAGAGAAAACAATAGGTATTTTATGAAATTTCCCCACCTCTCAATCTTTTTCTGATCTGCTCTAACAAATCCACGCTCCAAGATCTAAATAAATGATGTCTATCTGGGCTATACTGAAAATGTATGCAGTCTGTACATTATGGATTTGTTAAATATTTAATAAATTATGAGAAAAACAAGACGCTGGAAGCCGAGTAAGTCTCTGCGCTTGGAGGAATTTCATTTCTATCAAACAGCCTTTAGGTGCAGCAGGACTGCATGAGGTGTTGCTTTAAGTTACAAGCTGCAGGGAAAAACCGAGAAGGTTCCAGAAAATCGTACTTTGCTTTGACTAGAAGACGCTGACGGTATTACTGGAGGTTTTGTGTCAGTCTCTGGCTTCTTTTCTTCTGTTGCCATGGTGATGGGATTCGTGCGACTCCCTGAGAAAACTGACAACCTGTCAAGTAAAAAAAAAAAAAAAAGNAAAAAAAAAAAAAAAAGGGGAAAAAAAAAGAAGAAATTATTTATATCACAGTGTGATTGTGTGCCACTACTAACAGAAAGTCTTATGATAAGATTATGACTCTATCACAGCAACAGTGTGATAAGATAATAGTGCAAGATGCTCATCTGCATTAAATACAATTGTCATGATCTAAATCAAGAGGAAACAACCATTAGAAAATTATAAAAAAAAAAAAAAAAAAAAAATGGAAAAATCACTCTTATATTTGGTTAGTGCATTATGACTTCATTTCATTTTTGAGATTTGTATAGAAAACTGAGATCGCACAGTTTAAGCCTTTAAACACACACACACATGTTCAAGTGTATAACCTCTAAAATCTAAAAGTGATAAACTGACAGAAAACACAACAGATCCAAAGTTAACTCATTACAAACTGTTTGTACATCCATAACTATCGAATCTTCGACTAAATGCAATAATTTGAGAAATATGATTTCATTTGTCAAATGTTTCATCATGTAATTTAAACATAACATTATCTAAGCAGTTATTAGTTGAAGAAGTACCCAGCTGTACGGTAGTTATGACACATTTCAGTTGCACAATGGTCACATAACGACTTCCAGTGTTTCCTTTAAATGTCTTTGTACATTATAAGCAGGTATCGAGGAAGAATGGATGTAGAGACTTTTTTGCACAACAAAATATGATATTTAATACAGAATTTGGAGCTATGAAAAACAAAAGATACGGGAAACTGCCTTTAGTTAGCTAGCTAGCTATCTTAGCTCACCTTGTGCCTTAAAATATAAAAGGCCAAAAAGCAATATTACATAGTTTGCTTAAATAGACTCTTTTTACCTAAAATGGGCTAACAGAATCCCGGGTTTGAACATAAAATTCGAATAAACTGACAAAAGGGCGAAATGGAAAAACCATTGAGCTGTGCAAATGATATCTTGCTAGATTTATCTCGACATTTAGCGAATCACATTTTGAGCCGAAATCAGAGGGCACAAAATTTCAAGCTTTTGTAATAACTGATAGATCACTGGTTTTATGTAAGAGTTAATTAAAGAGTCCGATTGTATTATGATTACATTAAAGTGAATGAGATCCACGGAGGGGCCCCTCCACTCAAACAATGAAGAATCAGTTATAAGCTGCTATCCCACAGATATGTAACGTTTATACTCACAGGAGGTTAGTGTCGTTTCTTAGTCAACGTGTTACTCTTCGTAAATGCTACCGAGAACACGCATGTGTCTAATAAACTACAATAGTGCATTAAATCAAATGCACTCCTGGAGGTTTGCTTACGATGAAGCTTCGGCGGGGAATGTGTGGCGTGCTGGGTTTTCGCTGCGCATGGGCATTACACTCAGAGACAACGGCAACTAATGAGGGACAAACCAAATCACAAAGGCTCCGGAAAAAAAATAATAACAATAAAAAAATACTCATCTTGTTATTTACCCATATTACGGAGCCCCTAAAGTCAGTGCTTGAAGTGGGCCGGTACGCAACACCAGGCCTCTGTAATTTTCATTTCAGCGTACCAGGACATTTTCGGGAGTACCGGAACCTCTCATAAATCTTCCGTACTTTACTACAGAACAACGCAGAGGAAAACAATAGCAAAGGTTGCAGCCGGACAAATTAAATTGGGGGACCGCATATTTATATGGGATGGGCAACTTTGATGAGGACGGGGGCCAATTAAAAAAAAAAAAAAAAAAAAAAAAATCATTGCGAACTCAGTACATGCCTGTCAACACTGAGCTTTGAAAATAAAGGAAATTTCTGCTCCACACACACATTATAAAGCAAGTGTAGATAGATGCTGATTTACCTGTGATTCTTTCTACCAGCAAGGCTGATCCACAAATTCTGTCTTGCTGGTATAAATTCAGGTCTAATTGAGATATTTTTCTTTTAGCAGACATAATTGGGTTTATGGCATTGGCCAGTCTGAAGTCTTCTGATTGACATTATATTTTGTTATTGAGTTTTTCTTACACTGAATCTTTGTTTTTCAAACTGTGTTGCATTTATTTATTTATTTATTCGATTGATTGATATCATTAAGTTAGCATTTTTTTTCTACCCAGTGGCTGCAATAAGAAACTCCACAACAGTAGGTGGCAGTATCCACCTTTAATTCTGGTTTACCATCTGATAGCAAGAGCATTGTGAAGTAGAAGTTTAGCAGGTTTGTTTTTATGTAGCAGGGAATCTTCCGATTTTAAAATTAGTGAGTCAGACTTCTTACTGTGGACTTCACATGGGCTTTATTTCATAGAACAGGCACTCTTAAAGGATTTGCGCTTTAATTTTTGCTAGTTTTAGAGTCAGACAGGCATATTTAAATTCTTAGGAGCCTTGAGAAAAGCCTTCACTGCGACAGTTTATCTTCGTTGTTTCCTTTGACTCGTCGTTTCTTTGCGCAGTTGCACATTTATGTTGCCATTATTATCTAAAGGTAGCTTAGTTTGCTCTTTCTGTCAAGGCTGTTAAACTTCTCCTACCTGATATTGTAGCTCCTCAAAACAAACCACGACTTTGTGACTTCATGACTGCAAGCAACATGTGCCTGTAAGAAAAGAATCGAAGTAAGTCTAATACATGTGATACTATGTAACATATCAAACTCCACATTATCATATTTGTTTACGGCTAATATAGCAAGCGTAAGCTAGCTTCGTTACGAATACCTTTAGCTTGCATACTTCTATTAGCTCTCTTTGCTGTTCTTCTGATAAGACATTTAAGCATTTGATAGATATTTGTTCGTCTACAAATAGCTCGGAAATACCAGTTAAAGTAGTTTATTTTCTGATTTTTAGCCTTACCTTGTCAGTATGGTAACTAGATGACAGGAATAGCTATCTTGGCTAACAGAATCATGCTAAACATTAATTTAAATCCACACACATTATTTTTTTTAAACCTTTTCCCCCTTGTTCACGTGTTTTCTGTGGTGTGTTATTAGTTTTCTGTTGGATTATTTTGTGTTTATCAGTCAGTTGTCCATTTTGACGGCAGATTTGCCTGATATGTTAAATGTATGAGTTGTTGCTGTACATGTGTTGGAGTTGAGCACTACAGCAATCTGCCAAAAATAACCTTTAATTTTCTAGTTTCATTTTCACGTGTCTATCCATTAAAATGAATTGACAACCCTAATCGGCACATGTTTTAAACTTAAACAACATGCGTACAAGGGAAGAGTAAATCAATTTAAGGGGGAAAAAATAGCTACAATTAACAAATAATTACAAAAATATATCATACATATGTTAAACATTTTGATACCATTCTGGTCATCACTATGCTTGATATCCAGCCATTCATCTATTCATTCTCTCCACTTACTTATCCAGTACTGGGTTGTGATAACGCAAAAATATAACAATGACAGTGTATATTGTTATGTCAGCAGGTCACACTGTACAGCTATGAAATGGGATGATGGTGTTCTGCCAGAACATTGGATGACCTGATGGACAACAACTACAAAAATTCACAAAGGATAGAAGTAGCCAGCAGAGGTTGTGGATATTTAGTTCCTCCTACTGACATCATGTCCAACGTCACACTGCCATCAGCAAACCCTCCGCAGCTTATGAATCCCCCACCTCCTGAGGTGTTCAATCCCACCAAGCCAGGCCGGAAAACCAACCAGTTGCATTACATGCAGAATGTAATGATGAAAGCCATTTGGAAGCACCAGTTTGCGTGGCCTTTTCACCAGCCTGTTGATGCAGCGAGTCTTAAACTAATAGTGAGTAGTTTGCAAACATGTGAGAGCCGATTTTTCAGGAATAGATGCACACAGTCACAATTAGATGATAGCGCCCTGTTAGATACACTGCCTTCTGTTATCATAAGACAGAATTTTTGAATTCCAGAAATGTAACTTGTTGGCTTTAAATTTAGACATAATATTTTAGGGAAGCAGGGTTATCTATGCAGCTTTTGCTCACCATCATCACCTAAAAAGGTTTAGGAAAACATAACGGTACGGTATGAATTGAATCTCAAATCAAAAGAGAGTCCCGCAGCAGAACCAATCAGAATATTCTGATTGTTCTTCCATGTTACTTAATAGAGAATTAACCAAAAGTGAAGCAAGTTGATAACCTGAAAGTCCATTAAGTCACTTTAAAAGTTGTTTAAAATGTATAAATTACAAAAGCAGCACTTTCTGCATTAGTCTTTATTTGATGGTTCTTTAAAACAGGTGGAACAGAAATATCAAAACACTAAACTACATGTGTGTGAAATTGTTTTTCTTACTTAGGACTATCACAAGATAATAACATGTCCGATGGACTTGGGGACTATCAAGAAGCGACTCGAGAATAACTACTACTGGAGCGCTGCTGAGTGTATGCAAGACTTCAACACCATGTTCACCAACTGCTACATCTATAACAAGGTGAGAAACGTCCTGATTAGAAACGCCTCGTGTCAAATATCCCCACAGATACTAGATCCTCATAGATTTCCTGCTGCGTTCTAGCCAACAGATGACATCGTGCTGATGGCCCTCGCCTTGGAAAAGATTTACATTGCAAAAGTTGCCATGATGCCTCAACGAGAAAAGGAGTTTGTACCAACTGGACCCAAAGGCAAAGCCAAAAAAAACAATCCAGGTAATTAAAGCTGCACGACGCCACTTGATCTATCGCTAAATGCAAATACCCATAAGAAATCCCTGATTAATGGGTTTGATTATTAAATTCAGAAACCAACGATTTCAATGCTTATTTTTTAATAACTCAGAGACATGTTTCAAATATGCGTTAAAGGTCCTAGAGGAGTTTTCTACTCAGACATCAGTATTTACTGTATATAAAATAAATTTTATATAAAAATGTTAATAATGTGTCCACTGTACTTGCATGTATTTCTGTTTTCAGACAGACGTGGCTTGGCAACGCACATTGGCTACGTATCAGGCAAAATATTTGGTGACAAAACTACAATTTAAAAAGAAAAACAAAACGCAACAGTAAAATCCAACTTAAGCATTACAGATGTGCTTGCTGTTCGCTGTTCTTGTTTTGTCTCATGTAAAGTGAGGCTTCCAGACAAAATTTGTGAATTTTAACCGTGAATTTTAATTGTTTAATTAATATTGTTTTTCTTGCCGCGTGATGCAGTTAAAGCTTTACTGCAGATCAGTTACAACATAATATGGACAGATAGTTTATTTGCATTTATATGCAAATTAAAAGAGCCGGATTCACGTGAAATGAACTGGCAACAGAAATTGCTTCTCTGTCGCTATTAGAAAACAGATGCTGATCATGTTTGTGATGAATGCGGATGAAGGGGTTGAAATAATAATTTAGTCAGTGCTTATAAAATCCTTAGAGCTCTGTGAGCGTGAACCTGCCTTCACTTTGAGTGAAAAGAATTGATTCAAAGAGAAAATATTGGGCTGAGATCTCTGTTAATATTGTTTTCTTTAATGTACCATTGAAGTGTTAAACTCACATGAACATCTGCATCCCATTCATGTGTGCAACAGTTTAGCCAACAGCAAACAATTAAATGCATCAGCGATGCCACTGCTGCTCTTCTTGTTTTTATCCACTTTTTGACCCTCAAAACAATAATTTTTTTCTCAGCTTTCTTTTATTAAGGTTTCCATTTTGGAGTCACTGAAATTGTGTTTTATTCCAGAGTCTCACCTGTGAAATTTAAATGGCTGATAAAGGATTAACTAATTGCATTTCTTTAACCGGCAGTGGTGTTGACACTTGCTCAAATGTGCAGAAATGCCAACAGATTTGACTCCCACTCTTACGACAAGAGGAAACAGTGCATGTGTTTTTTTTTTTGTTTTTTTTTTTTTGTAAACTTGAATAAAACTCTCCAGAAAAAAACAGAAAGATGCAGGTTATGGGCTAAATTATACTGTATGTATTGTATACACCCTGGTCGGTGTCATTTTAATGGGAAATGCTACTAAAAAGGTCATGAAAAGCCACAGCATAAAAAAATGGTTAGTGATGCTTCTGTTTTTCACTGCTTCTTGTGGGCTGCGACAACTTTTTGTTTAATTTATTTTCTTAACCTTTATTTATCCAGGAGAACCTTACTGAGATTAAAAATCTCTTTTTCAAGAGTATCTTGGTCAAGATATGCTGCTGTGGCATAAAGTTAGACAAAATAACATAAAACATAAAATAAAATTATCACAGTGCAAAGATTGCCTATACAATATAAATTAAGTGTTAACATCAAAAATTTTTAGCAGAAATAATTTCCCAAAAATAAAACCAGACCATAAGGTTGATAGCAACACTTAAACAATGCAATAAAAACCCCTACATTCCCCATAACATCGACATCGATTTTGCTGATGATGCATTCAGATCCTGCAGCAAACTTTTAAATCTGCCAAGACAAACCAGTGTTTGTAATTTTAAAACGTTTTGCAGAACGTTCCACGTGTAAGGAGCTGCATACATAAAAGCTCTTTTCCCAAGAACTTGCTGACTGAGGGATAAACATCGTCTCAACAAATACTTGAATGCGTATCAAATGTGTTAAGACACTGTGGCATCTTACATTTTTTCCACCTTTTCCCCTCTTTTACCAGTAATTTGTGTTGTTACATACAGCAGCCATGGCGCACACAGGCGGTCAGGGCGGAACCGTAACCTCGTGCGCTTCGGCCACGTCTCAGCCAAGCCTGAACAACGCCACTTCCGGTGCAGCCTCACCCCCGACCGCCACTAAAGTGAGTTGCCATTCTCACTGCTGATCTCAGAGTTACATTGTCTTTAACCTATTAAAATAATAATACAATACAATAATAATAATACAATACAATACAGTACAATACAGTACACTAAAATGACAATACAATGCAATAACACAGTACAATAACAATACTAGAATAATACAATACAATAACAATACAGTACAATAATAATACAATACATTAACGACACAATACAATAGTAATACAATAAAATAACAACACAATACAATTATAATACAATACAACAAAACACAATACATTAACAATACAATACAGTAACAATATAATAACAATACAATAAAATTACAATAAAATACTCTATTGCCATGTCAACTTATAGTTGATAGGAATTTGCTTATAATAAACAGTCAAACTTACAGAAGTTATTCATTGCACATATATATCTGATAAGTCCTGAGTGAGTCCTGTGACTCGCTTAAAATGCCATTTAGCAATAAATAATAGCTAAAACCTACAAAATTGAGTCAGAGCAAAACTGCATTTCACATTAACTTGAATCATAACAGTTAAAAGGAACAATTGAAAATAAAGTCATGAGAATCATTTAAGATACGAATTGCAGATGTATACGTGCTGTTCCTGAATCTGGTCATCTTTGAGGAGAGATTTGAGCTTTTTTCCCGATGGGAGAAATTTGAAAAGAGAGTTAGCAGGATGTGATGGGTCTTTTTTTAAGATTTTTAAGCCCAGTTTTGTTCTTTTTTACCTGTTTACCTTAAACATAGAATTGACTTTAAGGTACCGCTGCTTGTTTTTAAATCAATCAATGGCTCTGGTCCTGATTATATACAGTATCTAACATGCTAACACAGTACGAACCCACAAGGACTCTTCGCTCATCTGGAACAGGTTTACTACCTATCCCAAGAATAAATACAAAGCACGTGGAAGCAGTCTTTAGTTATTATGCAGAGGTGCTGCAAATGTAGCCTGTTTTAAATCTCCTCTTAAAACTTTTATGTTTTCAAAAGCTTTTAACAAGCACTGGTTCCGGTTCTGGATTCTTAGCATTTGCTAATTTTTGACTTGTACATTAACATATAGATGTATGTATGCACGGTATGTATGTGAGTATGTATTTATGGATCACCATAATATGAGTGTTTATATATTTGTAATTACCGTATACTGTTTTTTTACATGCTATTTTAACTACCAGGAAGCACCTTGAATTACCTCATGTATGAAATGGGCTGTATAAATAAACTTGAGCTCGAACCTGAACTTTAAATTGCAGAGTGCTAGCCGAATTTCACCTTGTTATGTTTTGTGTGTCAACGAAGAAGAAGGGGTTCAAGAGGAAGGGCACCACTGCTGTTCCTGCCTTGGAGGCCGCCGCTGGCCCAAACAACTTGCCAGAAAGCAAACGCGAAAGACGAGGAAGCGCAGGCCGAGCCCGTAAGCGTTCTGCGGACGACTTTAAAGAGAAAGAGCGCGAGAGACAGCGAGCAGCAGAGCAGGCCGGCCTGAGCGAACAGCTCAAATACTGCGACAACATCCTGAGGGAAATGCTGTCAAAGAAACACGCAGTGTACGCATGGCCTTTCTACAAGCCGGTGGATGCAGCGGCTCTGGAGCTACATGATTATCACGACATCATCAAATACCCGATGGACCTCAGCACTGTCAAAGTATTTATTTAGACCCTTCCAGTCACACGCTTTTCATGTTTGATAACATCTTTGACCTTTATAACATCAAGTTGTTGATTTCCAGAACAAGATGGACCGACGAGAGTACCAGGATGCTCAAGGTTTCGCTGCTGACATCCGCTTAATTTTCTCCAATTGCTACAAATACAACCCTCCAGATCACCCCGTTGTAATTGGGGCCAGGAAGCTTCAGGTTGGGTTTTGAATCATTAAGTGTAAAGAATTCAAAGGTAGATCTAGGAATCTCAGCGATTTCCCTCAAAAAGCTACTTTTTGCCATTTT
The DNA here is from genome assembly GCA_014773175.1 of Lucifuga dentata. Taxonomy (NCBI): domain Eukaryota; kingdom Metazoa; phylum Chordata; class Actinopteri; order Ophidiiformes; family Bythitidae; genus Lucifuga; species Lucifuga dentata. Next base: position 9,348 of record VXCM01005721.1, read on the forward strand.
GACTTTGCGCTCACAATCACTGCAGGGCGTGTTTGAAAAGAAGTTCGCAAAGATGCCGGACGAACCGGTGGAGTTGATCTCACCGATCGTAACTGGATTGACAAAGAGCGCGGCCTTCAGCGGGATAAGCAGCAACACCTCCAGCTTGGATCCATCCGACTCAGCGGAGGAACGCGCCACTCGACTCGCCGAGCTGCAAGAACAGGTGCGTGACAGAACGGGCGGCTCCAACGCCGATTTCTTCTCTTTACGTATGACGTCACACCAGTCATCTTGAGAGAGAAAAGTGACAGCTTGATTTTCCTGACGGATTAATCAGTGCCTTATTTATAGACATGCGATTTCCCATTTCCTTACAGACATGACACGTTTGCATTCACTACACATAACCATATCTATATATTACATAAACAGTATAAAATACTGTCACCTTATTTTATGGCAACTGGATTACAAGGGGAGAAATTGATGCCAAAAAAAAAAAAAAGTNAAAAAAAAAAAAAAGTGTCAGGTGACTTGACCTTTGTCTTCCCTTGCTAATCTCAATTGTTTGGTTAGGCTGGAGAGAATATTATAGATGGATAAAATTATATACTGAGGCTTAACCCAGTTTACAGTTTCTCTCTCTCTCACGCAGTGTCCTCTTTGACGTAAGTCCTCTTCCCGGCTCCCACCTTTTCCTCGATTTCTTGGTCCAGCTCTTTTTCTCGAGCTTTATCGTTATTCTGATATTGCCGTGTGGTGCAGTGCTAATCCTTTTTTCTTTTCTTTTTTTTTTTTTCCTGCTGGTTGTCTACCCAGCTTAAAGCGGTCCACGAACAGCTCGCTGAACTATCACAGGCGCCTGCGATAAAACCAAAGAAGAAGAAAGAGAAAGACAAGAAACAGAGTGACAGCCAAAGCAAAGTCAGCTCCAGTGATGAAAAGAAGGCGGGAAAGCCGTTTCAGCAGAACAAAAGTGCTTCAGATACAAGGTATGAAATTTTGTGAAACAGGTGGCCTGTGAATTCATACTTAGTTGCTCCAAGTGGAACATTAATAAATTTTGTCTTGCATTTCAGGCAGCGATGGACGGGAACCAGGAGCTATGATTCAGACGATGAATCTCTACCGATGACCTACGACGAGAAGCACCAACTAAGCCTGGACATTAACCGACTACCTGGAGTGAAACTGGGCCGCGTGGTGCACATTATCCAGAAACTAGAACCATCGCTGTATGAGTCCAACCCGGACGAAATAGAAATAGACTTTGAGACCCTGAAGCCCTCCACTCTGCGTGAGTTGGAGCAGTTTGTCAGGGCTTGTCTCAACAAGAAGTTGAAGAGAACTCAACGTAAGGGCCGAGGCTTTTTTTTTTTAATCATCTTTCCTTACAGAGTGTTCAAGCATGATGTTTGTTATCCCAGTAGCCACCAGGTGGAGCTGCAAGTATTTAAAACAACACTAAACACAGGCAATGAAAACTAAAATGGGTTTTAATAGCTCTTATGTGATGGTAAATGCCAGTCGGTAGAAAAGATAAAGCCCCTTGAATGAACAATGAAACGTCTTCAAGGCTACATGGAAAGTCTGTGTGCATTGGAGTTATTATAGATATTCATCCCTTGACAGCTCATGTAGACAAAGTATGGCCATAACAAATAGATTTGACAGGACCCCAGCCACCCATCACCATCCACATTATTTAACTGGTGATGGTGTAGACCAATTAGCTAATCATGGAGCTCATTAAACCGTCAAACACGATGATCATGAGCAAATTAACGAGAGTCAAATGGCGAGACATTAAACAGCAGTGCCTGTCAGAGGCCAAGAAGTAACACAAACACAAAACATAAGGATGCGTAGCATAAATCACTGTGGGAATACAAAGTAGATCAAATGTTCATTCTTTGTTTGACTATCAGAAACATCCAATAGTCTTATTGACACTGAAGGCATCATAAAACAGGCTGTAAACATATTTTTCCTCAACTTCAACTTGGTTATTTATTGAGTGGAAAATAAACAAGCAATGCTGTGAAAATTTGAATGAAACTATGAATTATTAGCACAGCAGTTTTCTTCAGTCTTTTTATGTTAGTTTAGTACAGACTGCAGCAAGAACAGCTGCTCACAATTCACCATCATTTGCGGTGATTAAACATCTTCGACAGCGCAAAGATGTTTAACCACCTTCATGGTGCGTTTACTGTCGTATATAACACTCAGTTCTTTATGATTCTTTTGATGATCTCTTAGCATGCAGGTATACTAACACGACAGAACAGATAAAGGCATCAGATGAGCCTTATTTAATTAGGCCATATCTGACTTCCTGTACTTTTACAGTTTTGTTTAATATAACAGTCAAATCTGATGTTGGTACTTGAATTAACTGAAATGACAAAAGGACTGAACTCCTCTGAGGTATATATTATTTTAAAGCGTTAAAACAATCCCAAGAAAGGAAGTAGACTCACTTACAGCCACATTCTACATACAGTAGGTTTGACATCATTGTTATTAATTAATGCAGAGTGTAAATAATAGAAGTTGATGTTGTTTATATTTGGTTATCTGATCTTTTCGTCTTTTTTCTTGTTCATCCAGAGAAAATCGGTCGAGCTGCATCACATCTGGGCAGCAGCAGCACATCAGACTCTGACTCCAGCAGCTCCAGTGAGTCTCTATCTGACAACAGCGACTTGTGACAACAGTAATGTTCGCTTTTTCCCCTTTGGGGACCAAAAGCTTTTTTTTTTTTTTTTTTTTTTTCTCCTCTCCTAATTGTTACACTATTTTAAATTGTTTTAATATTTGGGAAATTGATTTTCCCCATCCCTTTGTATTTGTATTCAGTGTGTTTATTTCTCTTTCTATTGTGATAATCCCTTAAAATGTGATCTGAAGTGTGGTTGTTCATGAACTGCAATATCTCTCATGGGTGTTTCTAATCAAAACACCATACCGAAAACTGCTTCTGTCATTCAGTTAATATCACCTCTTACTTTTATTTCCTATCTCGAAATTATCAGTGTGTTTTAAATTAAATATTTTTTTTTTAATGAAAAAAAAAAAAAAANAAAAAAAAAAAAAAATACAGTCAGTTTCTCTTTTTTAATGTGTCCTTGTTGTACCAGGCAACACTTAATAGCAGCTACTTCAGCTGTGAGGAAAATACTTTATCTAAACCAAAAATACATCAAGTTTCTGTTTTTACTATGGTGGAGTCAAATGTTCAAATCTAGCATAAAGACATAAAGAAAAAAAGGGAGGGAGGGAGTGGAGAGAGAGAGAGAATTTCTGGAAATAGTATTTGTCTAGATCCCAAATTTATAAGACCACCTTCACCCAAGGTTGAACATGCCAAAACAAAATAAATTTATATCTTTCTCCTTAACTATTAAAGATGAATCAAAGCTGTTTGAATCAGCATCATCTTAGTTACACATTAGTGGTTGTTAAATGTTTCTGCCTTATTTGTTACTGTACAGCAGTTTCATTAACACCACCTGATCTATCAATCTAAATATAATTTAGATTGGTGTTTTACTTTTAAAGTAAATAAAGGCAAACCTGGATCTATAAATCCATGCTAAATTTTAATAGGTTTTTACCTCAGCCATGCCTTATCCTTCAAACTAATTTTCATAGAAATGAATAATTTTCGAATAATTCTGCTAAAAATTATTACTTGACAATTACTTCCTTTTTGGAAGTAATTGTCAACCAAGATTTGAAGAATTACCTAAATATCCTAAGATATGGACATTGTTTAAGACTATAACCATATATATATTTAAGTTAAGGATAAATTAAAGACGTTACTGATTATCTCACATATGCAGACAAAAGGTGAGCTCTGTAATTATTGATGGTCTCAAACTTACAAAATCACTGGTACAATCCTTTAAAGTGACCAAGCTCACCACCCCCACATAGAGCCACGACAGTGTTTTTGCATCCACAATTAGACTTAACTAAAATGATTTTGTCGTGTTTGTAATGCATCTTTCCTTTCTGCGGTTTCTAAAAATTTCTCTGCACTATAAAAAAGTCAAATTGCAGACACTTAAGACTTGAATAAAATCCATCAAAGTGAACATAAATGTCTGCTGTGTCAGGGATTTCATCACTGCTGCTGCTATTTGCCACACAAATATTAATGTGGCACTGACAAAAAGACAAGCAGAATGATGGCTTGCTGTGATGGATTATCTGACTCTACTTGCAAAGTTCCGTAATGTTATTTTCATACCATATGGAAATCAAATTTAAACCCATTAGGGCCTGTATGGTTACTCAAATTCTCTTCATGGTGCTTTGGTAAACAATTAGCTGCAATGTCATTTGTAGTAAATTGGCTACAGCGTACAGAAATGCTTCTGTAACACTTTAGTTGAGTGTGTAATTCATATTTTAGGCTTTAAAATTCTAATTCAGAGGTTTTGTCGAAAATCTACCTGTGATTGTCGTAATTTAGGAAACGTTCTTAATAGTTTATGTTCTTAATAGTTTCAGCAGCTGTTGTCGATTGTTAAAGTTTTAATTACAAATTTATGTGCAGCTGTGTCTTTTGTTTCTTAAAGAGCCATACCAGTGATTTTGTATGTTTAAATCCCATTAAATACTACCCACATACATGCTATGTTACTGACAATTTCCAAAACATAAAACTGTATTTTTAGTTTCTTCTTATTTTGCAAAATCCCCTACTCTTTCAAAATCAAATATTCAGGTGATACACACCCAAATTTAATGTTTCTCCTGCTAATTCTACACCCGAATACAGAAGGGACAATCATTTTTAATTTTCCAGTAAAAGCCGTCTTCTCCTGGGACTATATTCTCTGGCGGAGTCATTTTGTAATTTTGCAAGCCCTTTTGATTACTTTTAATTACAGGCTCTGTCTGGGATGAGAGGCCATTTGTTTGTGTTCTTTCTGTAAAATCAACATTGATCTTGTATAAATCTACAAGATTTGCACCATACAGACTTTTTTTTCCTCAGTGAGATCCTTCATTGGCAAAAGGGTTGCAACTTTCAGTGTAGATATGTAAATTTATTATATATGTTTATATTAAACTTGTTGGAACTCTGTTTTCAATAATGTGATAACCTGGGTGAGACTCTTTTTGTTAATAAATGCAAAAAAGGATGAAGACTGTTGTATTTTTACTAAAATAATATCTGTAAAATACGCCTGATGTTGTCTTCATTAGTATAGCACAACACTTGAGGTAAGTCCTCTTAACCGAGACATTTAATCTACTTTCAACTGGCCAACCAACAACGGCATAAATTTATCCAGTTAAAACACCTGCTGCATGAACCATTGGCTTACTAAACCTGTGTATCTGATGCTTTTTTAAAAAAAATATTATTATTATTATTATTATTATTATTATTAGGCAAGTATACCAGTACTGACAGAAAAGGAGAGGAAAAAAAAAAAAAATTAGCTAAAGTATACTTGTTCAACACTGCTTGCAGTTCCGTAATCGGCCAGTAGATGGCATAATGTGACATCTTATTTTTCATGGTGTTACTGTCTTGTATGTAGTTGCTGTACAATTTATATATTTCTATACAGTGCTGCCTCACAAAAGTGAATACATCCTTGGTGATTTGATAATATTCCCACTACAGTTTCCTCCAAGTTACTCCAAGAAACCCAAGGAATTTTTAGAACATGTTTTTTTAGAACCATTTTATTCATAAATGGCTAGCTTTTTTTTTTTTCAAACACACATTTTTACATGAGGTCTTTAAAGTTAATTAGCAGCAAAAGTCAATACACCATGACATGCATCGTTAGGAAACCAGTATTTTGAATGACCACCACCACTGTTTTTCAATACAGCTTTTACTCTGTGAGGCATTGACTTCACAAAGTGTAGCACAAGTATCACTTCAGATGTTGTTCCACTCCTCCAGGATGACCTCTTGGAACTTCCTGATGTTGGAAACTCTGTGTTCCTCAACTTTGCGTTTAAAAACGCCTCAAAGATGTTCAATAGGTTTCAGATTGGGTGACATGCTAAGCCATTCCATGATTTTGATCTTCTGCTTTTGTAGGAAGGTTGTGGTCGTCTTAGAGCGGTGTTTGGGATTGTTATCATTATCTTATTGGAATATGGCTTGGCAACCCAGCTTTTTAAAGGAAGGAATCTTTTTTTTTTTCTTTCAAAATCTCANTTATCCTATTGGAATATGGCTTGGCAACCCAGCTTTTTAAAGGAAGGAATCTTTTTTTTTTCTTTCAAAATCTCACCATACATGGCGGAGTCCATGGTTCCTTTAATGACAGTGAGTTCTCCAACACCAGCAGCACTCAAACAACCCCAAACCATGACGCTTCCACCCCCATGCTTCATGGTTGGAAGTATGCACTTTGCATTGTACACTTCATGAGATGCCTCCACACAAACTGCACACCATCTGAACCAAACAAATTTATGTTCGTTTCATCGGACTAAAGAACACTTTGCCAGTAGTTGAAAGACTTGCTCTTTTGCAAACTTTAACTTAACTTGTTTGTGATCTGGCTTCAGCAAAGGTTTGTGTCTTGGCCTACATCCATGGAGGTTGCTCTGATGAAGTGTACGGCTACAGCCTGAGCATCACGGAGACGCCAGTGGTGGTAGCAAACTCTTCAGCCATACTTGCAGCACTTAATCAACTATCCTGAAGAGCACAGCATGCGAACATGGCGAGCTACACGGTCAGTCCTCTTCTTTGTCCTTCTGGTGTGATTTAAGTTCTGAATTGTACCTTTGTGCTTGAATCTCTGAATAAGTTTATATATATATATATATATGTATGTATGTATATATGCACTTAAATTTTTACATACAGGATTGATTTTTTTAGTGTAATAAAGTCCTTTTGTGAAACATGTTAAGGACACATGATGAGATTGTTGCAACATACCACTAATCTTTTGGTGCTAAGACAATACATAAATAAAAGTGGGAGCGCTGTAACGTGCATGTGTAGAACCATTCGTCGTTTTTCCTTTCCTCCTCTTTGTCCTTGCGTTGTGCATGGTGCAGAGCGAGCTGCTCCTTGTGACCTGCATTCCCATTGTAACATATGGAACGTGTCACCCCCGACACCCCATCATCAACCTTGGGACATGATTGATCAATGCCACAACTTCAGTGACAACTAGTCATTCCTGCCTCTTTTAGCCATCACTCACAGCATGCAGACCCATTATAAAAACCACACACACACACATACACACCAGACCACACAGACAATTTGCTTAGGTAAACATCATATTGGCTTTCATTTTTCATGATATCACCTTGTAGAAAAAAGATCGAGCAATAACATAAACAAACTGGATGTGGTTATGCAATGCCTATGTATGTCAGATGTTCTCAGTACGAATTCATATGCTTTAATATACTTTAAATTGCTTCCGAAAAAAGTCCAATTCTGAAGGGAATTTATGTTTCTTATTAATTTTTAAAAGCACAACTTATCTATGAAAGGGTTTTGCTGAGTATGTTCCTTTTCAGGGCTGCACTGAGTCACATATGTGGTATTTACATATATATTCACTTTGGGGAGCTGCTCAGGATCGTGAGTTCACAAACGTATTTCTCAACAGAACTGCTGGATCAGCTAATGTGTCCAGGCCTTGCTTAAAGGTACCCCAATCATAACTTTTCAGGGATAAGATGGCATTATCCCAACCTTATTTGCCAGGCTGAAAAGGACTGGACTGTAAATAGCTTATCCAGAATGTATGCTTTCCAGTAATCTTTCCCTGAAACCATGCTTCACACACTGGACATTCTGTACAAAAATGGAAGTTCAGGGTTAAATGTCTCGCTCTAGGGCACCTCAGCAATAGCAATGAGATGGCATGTTTTCTTCATTTCCCTAAGCAGATTTATCTGCCAGTCTTGGGTCACACTCTACCCTATAGACCACCATGTCAAGCTAAAATATCCCTTTTTTGTTATAATGTGGGTGTTGTCAATGAACACCATCTGTTTGTTTCAGATTGTGTTTGAGTAAAGTATGTTTTGAGTAGAATTTTGTGAAATGAAATGAGCATGATACTTGAAGATAGATGCTGGATGCTGTGGGGGAATGATTTATGTTCCTTCATCTGTGTAGACTGCTAACTTTTTTAACAACATTTTTTTTTCTTTACAATTTAAGGCTAGTTTATGCCAAACTCATTACAAAAAAAAAAAAAAAAAAAAAAAAAAAAAAACCTCATGAAATTACTTCCCACTGGGAACACGGCAATGTGCCTATGATAACATTATGCAAGTTAAGTGTCAGTCTGGTGTTTTTCTCTCCCCTACATGTGTCTTTCACGTGTACTGGACACTTGGAAACCGCTGAAAGTGCAGGGATGCCACCCAGAAATTTTTTTTTTTGAGACCACCAGAGACAAAATTGCCAGACACCAGAAACTGTCACCATACATCAGCTCTAAACAAGGACTTGAGGTCTGTTTGGGGCATTCGTGGTCAAGCCAGTCATCTAGATCTAGGTCTCTGGGTTACCGCATGATGATGCACAATGCCCTGCAGGTCGAATGCAGCTGTGGGATGATGTTTCACCCCAGGGCCTTCAGCATTGTCAAACCAGAGGTCTGAGCTGCAGTAGCCAATAGAGTCATTGGACAAGGGAAATGTGGTCCTCATTAAGCAGGACATCAGACAGCTGCAGGCTTGTAATTGCCAAACTGCAGGTGTGGACAGAAATGTGGTTGGCATCTGTGGGAATAATTGATGCCTATGAGTAAACGTAAGTGCAGTAGATTCATATATTTAGGCGAGCTGTCCCTATTGATGGGGGGGGGGNTTTTAAACTCTGGACAGAGCAAAACTGGGGGTAACAATCCACAAAATGCTGTGAACGGGCAGCCCACCAGCAGAAAAGTAAAAATAACAGATGGCAAAGCAGGCTGCTTGCAGCCAAACATGCACTTCTCTGTATACTGAAGCTGAAGTGGCTGCCAGACATGATCACACAGCTACTTGTATGCAGCCCGACTCCGCAGCCTGAAGCATCCATTAATAAGCCAACAGGTGCACTCCGTGTTGCTTTCATCAGAGCCTGCAGAGTCTGTGCAACAACCTTGTCTGCATTGACTGACCGATCAATTGACAGCCTTCAAAGCCTCATGCAGGGGACATGTGCATCTGGCTTCCCCATGGGAATGAAGTAGATATAGAAATTCTCCTCATCTCCAAAAATTCTTGCAGAAAGCAGAGGTTTGAGGTTAGGTGCAGTCCAAGAGAGCAGCCACTTTAGTCTCTGTTCCCTCCAGCAGCAATTATATCAAGTCTATTTTGTTAAAGTCCCTGTTGAAGCCAATTTTCTGTTGTGGTTTATGTTGAAACTCCTGAGCTTTGAGTGAACTGATCTACCTGACCACAAAAACTGTTCAGTGTTTGCTTGGTTTGTACTGTCACAGTGTCAAAAAAAAAAAAAAAAAAAAAAATGACATTTTAAACACTCCACATCAAGTATCATGCCTCTTTCCAAGAATTTCCAAGAGTAACTCAGAATACGCCAGGGAATAATGGAAAAAGTTACCCATCATCAGATTTTAGAAAATGAAGTTATAGATATTCTGACCCAACAGGATCTGTGGATCATATATCAATCTCATTGTGCTGAGAAATATTCTAGATGTTGAATGTGACATTTTGAGCATCTTAAACATAGAAGAGGCATAATGTAATCGAGTTTAGTTGTATTTTCGAGATGGGTGTCACTGCTGTAGTCGGTCAAAATAACTTTTATTGTGTTTTTGGTTGAATGGTTCCATTCATGTCATCCATCTGCAGTCTAAAGTGATTTTGCAGGTTCACTTTTCATTGAATTTGTTTTCATTTACCACCTAAAAAGCTGCAAGAAATTTTCTGCCAAACCTGTTAACAGCAATCAAACAGATCAGAAATCAATTAAAAATAGATCAACTGGTAGTCAATTTTTTTTTCAAATTCATGGAATCAGTCATTTTTCCATGTTTATTTTCTCGTTTTGTACACGTTTATTCCACCCCCCANTTTTTTTTTTTTTTTTTTTTTGGTAGATTTGTTGTCATGTTTTTTGAGACACTCTTTTATGTTGTATGATGTCGCTGAATCAAAGACAAATTTCTAGAAATTTTATCAAACTTTTTTTTTTCCCAAGACTCAAGAATTTATAGAATTTTACTGGAAGTTTAGCAGAAATTTCAAGATTTTCCCAATCAAAATTAGTCCTCCTGTTTGAAGGATTTTTACATGCTATGTGGTTTAAAAAAAAAAAAATTACTGAAAAGCAAATCTACAAACTAACAGAAAAAAAGATCCTTTTTTTTTTNTTTTTTTTTTTTTTTTCTCCAGAGGGATGAGGCTGATGTGTCAGTCGGACAGTATTGTGTGTTGAGCTCATGCAATGTGCGCTTCGTGCGTCAGAGGGCGCATCTCCAACTCTCTCACTTTCAAAATATTCCCTTAAACTCACGTTCTTGGAGAACACAGCCAGTTAAACAAAGTGTGGATTCACATTACAAGTTTTACCTTTGCGTAATACGGACAGCCAGCGCGTGTGAAGCTGGTTCGATCGCCAGATCTGCAAACCTGCACGCGTTCTCTTCAGATTTGTGAAGGTCTACTGGGAGCTTAACACCACTGTGACTCCGAAAGGGAAACGCGGAGAGAGAGAGAGAGAGAGAGAGAGAGAGAGAGAGAGAGAGAGAGAGAGAGAGAGAGACAGAGAGACCATGAACGGAAGGAAGGCAGAAATCACAGAAAAGCAAAGCTTCATACACGCGTGACGCTGTTTGGGTGTGCGTAAAGACGCGAACCAAAGAAACATTCACCAGATTTCACGAACGTGTTTCTTTTCTCCTGGATGTTAAACCGATGCCGTAGCGCGATGTTTGGATTGTGTTATGGAAAAAGCATGACCACCGCGCTGTAGAAAAACTGTTCTCTGTCTTATCTTTTTTCTACATTTTTTTTCTGCTTTGTTGGAAGTAAACACGCTTTGCATCGAACTTCTGGATACACTTTGTGGATACGATACACGCAAATGCGGTAGGTCTCTCCAGGCTTTAGTCCCACAACTAAACATACCAGGCTGGAAACGCTGTTTTTTCCACATTGTATAGAATACGTATAGGCTGTGCTGCGAGGCAACGCTGAAATGTGACATGAGACACAGCTTAAGTCGATATACGATCGCAAACTGTAGCATCCAGTTATTTTACTTATTTTCAAAACGGTGTTTTGGATATACTGAGAAAACTTTTTTTTTTTTTTTTTTTTTTTTTTGAGAATGAAAAGAAGAAAATTCCCGTAACGTGTATTTTCTGGTTGGATCGCTGCCGTCGCTGAGCTGGATTTGAAACATTTTTTTTTTTCTAAATAGCCTATTTAAGGCTTTTGCAAAATCTTCGTCTTTATATGATCAGCTCCCACAAGAAGGCAGGAGAGGCTGACATGCGCTTGGAATGGGGATATAGTTCGGGAGCCGCTTCCGATTGCCCTTAAAGCATAAAGTTGCGAAATCGCCTGATTGCGGGGCTGATAGTGGATGATTAAAATATCTGTCACTGGTGGGGATCGGATTTGTCGTGCCTGCTTGCGCGCTTTGAACCGCCGTTTTCAGCCCCCCGGAATCAGTTCCTGGACTTGGCTTGTTTGTGAGGAAACGCGCCCACTCAACCCAAAGCAGACATGGAGGAGTGGAGACAATGCGGGCGGTGGTTGATAGACTGCAAGGTCCTGCCCCCGAACCACCGGGTCGTATGGCCGTCGGCTGCCGTCTTCGACTTGGCACAGGCTCTGAGAGACGGAGTGCTCTTGTGCCAGATGTTGCACAATCTTTCACCGGGATCGGTGGACCTGAAGGAGATCAACTTCAGACCCCAGATGTCACAGGTGAGCGAATAGCAAGACTTAAAAGTCAACCAAGCATGCAGATGATGGTGTTGATGTTGATTCACACCTCCAGGCTGTGTCTACGTGATGTTTTGTCAAGAAGCTCCCTAGTCACCCACTACCACTTGGGAATGTCAAGCAGTAACCTATGACCCCTGAAATGATCCAGCAGATGGAATTCTTGCATTGATAGGTTGAGGAAATTATTTTATTCCTGAGATTTTCACACAGCTGGTCCAGAAACCTTATGGTTGCAATGAGCCCAATCCCCTGGCCACAGCCCACTGCAGAGCTTCCTACAGTACACAGTGGGTGCTTGAACACGTGCACAGTGGGAGAGGCAGGAATTGTGTCCAGCAGCACTTTCATTTGGTGCAAACCTTGGTAATCCCCTGCTACATCTCACATCTCAATGCGGTTTGTTTTTGTAGTTTCAGTTGTAACCCTTGCACAACTGCTCATTGTCAGCTCATCTTCCCAGTTCTGCATCATCAGTGCATTTCTCTGAAAGTTACAGCTACACTTAGATATGAGGGCATCCATTGTATTGACCTCGTTCCTTCCTCGATTAGGCAAGAAAATGTTAGTTTTACCAGTCCTTAGTTAAATAGTGAGCAAAGGCTTCCTGCTGTTTGTTTTAGTCATTTCAGAGTAGCAGATGGGTGTGGTTTTCTCCATAGTGCAAAATAAGGAGAGTTAGTTGATTTCAGCAGATATATGGGAAATGTTGAGAGTCAGAGTGGTTTTCTTGATGGTGATGGAAAGCTTGAATGATGCTTGTCCTAATGATGCAGACACCTCCCATCTCATGGTAGCAGGTTAGATCATTTTATAGCAGAGTAGAGAGGCAATGACAAACTGAGGAACTTTCCCTGAGGAACTCAAGGCGGAAAAAACTGTCCCAGTGTATTATTATTATTATAAGGCTTATACGAAACTTAGGCCTGCGCTGTGGTGTCATTAAAGGTTTGCATTTCACATGTCACGTGTCTCAGTTTTATGTGAAATGCCCTCAAAACTCCAGCTGCCATTAAAACCAGTTCGTGTTTCCAAAACCAGTATGAGGAAGTGTTTGATGCCACAGAAAGTTTACACGACCACAGAGACGGAGGAAAAGTGGGCTGCGGAAAGCGTTTTTAGAGACTTTACTTCTCCTGAATCCTGTTCTGAAATACTTGCGGGGCTCTTATGGTGGGAATTGGCACGGTGAATCGATCTTGTTGCCCACTTGGAGAATTTACTTTTCATGTATTGTCATCCCCACAGGTTCATGCCAGGATGATTGCTCACTGACAGCACAGTTTCCTGATGTTCTCAGCAACCTTCCGTGACCCGTTTCTGTCATAGTAGAGTGTGTGTGTGAGTGTGTGCGCCTACCCTCTAGTATCTCTCTTTGTCTGTGTTGTTGTGTATATTATCAGGCTGCTTTTGTAGTGATCATATCTTTGGTTCTCTTTTGTGGTTTCAGTCACTCTCCCTTCTGGTTATGACGAGAAACTACCGACTCCCATGATTACAAGGAGGGAGAGGTCTGGGTGGCGTGCTTTGATCCGCCCACTAATCCCATGCTCTAGTCCCATTATATGACTCTGCAGTGGGGGGGCAAGAGTGAGGGTAGAGTGGGTATCCTCAGTGACAAATTGGGTTAAACAAAATCCTGGCAGGAGGAGCAGGAGTTGGTGATTTATGATGAGGAGAAAGGTCAGAGCACGTGTGCTTTAACACACAGAACACACAAAGTCACCGGCGGAGCTAAATGAAGAGGAGGCAAAGCAGAGCGATTAGCCTACATTATTTGCTCCCCACAAAAAAAAAAATTCTGCTGCGTTTGCAAGGTGATTGATAGGTTCCAGAACTGAGTTTGTCTCTGAATATGCCTCATTGTTAACCTTTTAGTCACAAAATCCTCTAATCGGAGGTGGAAAGTAACTAAATACATGCACTCAAGTACTGGATCGCAGTAGAATTTTGAGGTATTTGCACTTTACTTGAGTATTTCTTTTTTTGTGCTACTTTCTACATCTACCCCATTACATTTCAGAGGAAAATATTGCACTTTCTACTCCACTACATGTTTTTCTTATGACCTATGAAAGGAGCGTATCTGTGTTCCCAGGATCCTATGTTTCAAGGGTCCTATGTTTGCCAATTCAGTATTCTGTTAACACACATTAAGTGTGTGTTAACAGACTAAATTCTGAAATTTCCCCTAGGGGATTAATAAAGTACTGCTCTCTCTCTGTCTCTCTCTAACCCTAACCCTAAGGGTTAGGATTAGGGTTAGAGAGGGTTAGGATTCAGCACAATAGCCTAACCCTAACCCATTATGGGTTAGGGTTAGGCTATTGTGCTATGTAGAGTTGAGGAACATACTGTAGGACCCATGGGAACAAAAAATGACTCCACTATGACCCCTCCACACCACCAGTTTTTGGTACTACCTTCATTTGCATATTAAGACTTTAAATTCAACATGAAGTAAACTCTTAAAACATTGTTGTTGTCCAGACGTGACATTATCTGAAGAGTTTCAGACAGGAACAGATGTCGGAGATCGTGTAATCCTTCACATGACCTTAAATCACACTGCCTGCTGAATAAAACCTTGTATTTCTGTTTCTGAGTGAAACACTGTATCTTAGACTTTTGGGGATTTTTCTGATTTTATTCCAGATTTTTCATTATGGTTAAAAAAGTGGGTTTTGTGTTGGAATATCCATTCGTGAGTCAATTATGAAAAGCTTTCACATCTCTTAATGCACTGCTATTGTGCCCTTGAAGAACAAATATAAATCTACGGTTGCATGGTCTTCCAGGTGTGAATGCATCTATAATAATAACGGTGTAAAAGTGAGGCGGGGCTTTGCTAAAACAGCACGCATATTCAATAGACTTTCCCTGAATAAACACACGGTGGAAACGTGCCTTCAGACGTCATCATATTCGGCGCGATTACAGCAGAAAAGGGAAACGCTGATGCGCGACTCCATTCATTGCACGAGGACATTGCATTTGATTGAGATACACATGAAGTAAATCAAGAGTAAAGGAGCTGTAAATATTTGAAAAGCTGTAAAGCGTTTTAGTGTGTAACATCTGAAATAACACGGTTTTGCAGATGCAGCTTGTTGTGATGTGTATGACCAAAGAGTATTGGGTAATTATATCTTGGAAACGACAGTGGGTGGTTGTTAATTTGTTGGATTCTGGCGAAGTAGATCATGACACTGAGTCTCTGATTCAAAATACTGTATCTTTGTGGTTTCTGTTGGCAGATGACTGCGCAAGCATATTGTATATACAGTACTAGTATAAAGATCTTGATGTGCACAGAGCTACACTCAAGTACTTTAGCATTAGCTATTGAAACAGGCAGGTTTAATGCTACACCAGAGGAGGAGAGACTGAGTTATGTGGGTTACAAGAAATAGAAAATGAAGTTCATTTTATATTTTATTATTCTTTATATGATGACTTAAGGGCTGTATTTTTTCATAAAGCTTCAATCAAAGCAGATTTTTTTGGCTGAATGACTATCAAAGGCTAGATTTGTGTTGTAGGAAGGGGAGCTTTTTTTGTTGCAGATTTTCTGTATAAATCTTGGGACAGAAAATAAAGTTCTCTGTTTAAGTTGTAAAGTTTTTGTATTAGGCTAATTCTCTTGATGTTATTGGGGTTCTCATGATATGTTGTAGACATTCTCCTTCAATCAGACTCGAGTGAGTTTCCCCTCCTTATTATGGTCTGAAAACAGAGATCACGCTCAGATGCAGACCAGTATAACCACACCAAGACCATTTTGAGGAGGTGGTCATGGTCCAGTCCTGGGCAAACTCTGGAGTGGTGTGTTTGTGATTGCAGGTGCTGCCTGTTGTGTGTTTTCCCCCAAAATGGAAAAGCCAAGTGGGGATATAGGTTCAGTGAAGTTCATCTTGATTTAGTTCATAAATTAAACCCTGCTTCTATTTTTAAAGGCTGGTGAGGTGTTTGTCTTTTTACCTCAGGCTTGCAGAACAGTCCACAGAGGATTGTTGTTTAGAAATTTTTCACAGCCCCGAGTGGAGGTATCTTGAATGCAGCACCTCAGGCTACGGTTGAAAGACGAGACTGAGCCGTGCACTCTAAAGCCTTTGTGTTCAGCGGCATTTCAGATTCCTTTTCCTGTTAGTGAGGTAGTTGTGAATGCCTTTGGGATGACTCAGGCAGATATGTAGAGTATGTGTGCTACTGCTTGGCTCTTTTATTCTCTACGTGCATGCACCTGCTTGTTCCACGCATATCTGCAAGTGTGTGTGTGTGTGTGTGTAAGAGAGATGTACAGTACTTGTGTTTAGACTGAATCACTGTTGGCTGAGCCCAAAGCTCTCCTGTCTCATCCACAGGAGTGTCTGAGTGCTCCACAGGGCTCCAGCTCTCACACCGAGGCTGCCACTTCCACTCACAGTAATTGAGTGTCTTCCTTTCTGTCCAGCTCCCAGTGGAAGTATTGGTTTCCAGCATGTAATAGGAGGTGTTTTGTTTTGGGGGTTTTTCTCCATTAATCTGACATCAGTGTTGCAAAATCAGTAAATAAACAGTTCAATATTTTCTTTGTTCTATTTTGGTTGAAAAACAAACATTTCAGAATTAAAAAAAACTTGAATCCAGTTGACCTGACTGAGTTTTCATACTCTATATCTACCTGCCTGGATGTTTGAGAATCATCATCAAAAAATGGATGAGAGAGCTATTTAAAAATATGATCAGCGAGTTAGAAACTTTCACATGCAGAGAGAAACTTCTGATATGTTGTGTGAGCATTTATGTCTCCATCAGGAATGTATTTTTGCTGGGCGATCACGGAGAAGCTGGACTTTTGCTTCTGTAAAGGCAGCCTGTTGTCACACACAAACACGTCTCGATTACGTTATAACGAGAAAATTATCACGTTAAAACGAGAAACTTATCACGTTATAACGAGAAAATTATCACGTTAAAACAAGAAAATGATCATGTTATAACGAGAAAATGATCATGTTAAAACGAGCAACTTATCACATTATAATGAGAAAATTATGCTAAAAATGAGAAAATGATCAGATTATAAAAAGAAAGTCATCACGTTAAAACAAGAAATTTATCATGTTATAACAAGAAAATGATCACATTGATACAAGAAACTTTCATTATAACGAGAAAATGGTCACGTAATAACGTGAAACTTTCTCGTTATAACGAGAAACTACAGTGAGATGTTTTTCTCCACCATGGCAGCTCAGTGTTTCCGTATGCGCTCGATTCAGAATATATAGAAAATCAGTGTTAAAATGCTGACCCGAGTGTGTCCAGTCACATCCTATGCAAAATATAGCTGCTAAACAAACTCTGGGCAACCAAACAATTGGTCAGGGCCACCACAATTCACATCCAGGTGGCCCGACTGGGCAACCAGTTTTGAAAGTTAACGTCGAGCTCTGGTTTTGGAAAATGGCTGGCAGGAATGTAATGTGTATGTGGGTTAGACTTATTTGGTTTAGACATGCAAAATTACCTGTATGCTCCTTTAATTGCTATAACATTGAGATCATATTTTATACTGCGCTGCTCACAGCCATTATATTAGACTCCTTGTGTTCTCTGTGGGTCATGAGTAGAACAACAAAAGTCCTGTCTTTAGGAGCGCTCGGCATGCTGGGAAACGAGATGAAAGAGTTATGAACTGGAAAAATGACACTGTAAATACTAGTTCAGCTATCATTTGAAAATCTCTGCAGCTTTATTGTTTCTACTCAGCCTGTGACCAGCCTGGGGAGGGGTGGGAGGATGGTGAGTATATAGACTCCCACCAACCCCTCCCTCAGGGGTAATTTAATCTCAGGGTTTGGTCTACTGTTGACCCCGTGACCTGTGACGCCTGCCGGATGCAGGTAATACTGCTAATGGAGCTCGTTAGGGACTCTTCCTGGGTTGCACAGCTGGGACAGTGCTGCTGGAAGATAATGGGATTGACAAGGAGGGAATGGGCCAAGGCCAGGATTCCCCAACCTTTATGTGTGAAGTAATCCTGCTGCAAAGGGCACAGAAATCTTTTTCATATCCATGTGGCTTGTGAGTTGTTGATGTCTAGAAGCGGCTTATAAAAATGCATTGATTTATTTCTCTGGGGACAGAAACTCCTGGTCTCAACTTGTCTGTCACACTCTTCTTCTTTTCCTTTCGGCTTTCCCTTCAGGGGTCACCACAGCGAATCATCTGCCTCCATCTAACCCTATCCTCTGCCTCCTCTTCTCTCACACCAACTAACTTCATGTCCTCTTTCACTACATCCATAAATCTCCTCTTTGGTCTTCCTCTAGGCCTCCTGCCTGGCAGTTCCAACCTCAGCATCCTTCTACCGATATGTTCACTATCCCTCCTCTGTACATGTCCAAACCATCTCAGTCTGGCCTCTCTGACTTTATCTCCAAAACATCTAACATGCGCTGTCCCTCTGATGTACTCGTTCCTGATCCTATCCATCCTCGTCACTCCCAAAGAGAACCTCAGCATTTTAGTCTCTGCTACCTCTAGCTCTGCCTCCTGTCTTTTCCTCAGTGCCACTGTCTCTAAGCCATACAACATCGCTGGTCTCACCACCGTTTTGTACACCTTTCCTTTCATTCTTGCCGAGACTCTTTTGTCACACATCACACCTGACACTTTTCTCCACCCATTCCAACCTGCTTGCACACGTTTCTTCACCTCTTTTCCACACTCTCCATTGCTCTGGACTGTGGACCCTAAGTACTTAAAATCCTCCACCTTCTTTATCTCTATTCCCTGTAACCTCACCATTCCACTTGAGTCCCTCTCATTCACAGCCATGTATTCTGTCTTGCTGCGGCTAACCTTCATTCCTCTCCTTTCCAGGGCATATCTCCACCTCTCTAGGTTTTCCTCCACCTGCTCCCTGCTCTCACTACAGATCACAATGTCATCTGCAAACATCATAGTCCAAGGGGATTCTTGTCTAACCTCATCTGTCAGCCTGTCCATCACTACAGCAAACAAGAAGGGGCTCAGAGCTGATCCTTGGTGTAGTCCCACTTCCACCTTGAACTCCTCTGTCACACCTACGGCACACCTCACCACTGTCTTACAGCTCTCATACATGTCCTGCACCACTCTAACATACTTCTCTGCCACTCCAGACTTCCTCATACAACACCACAGTTCCTCTCTCGGCACCCTGTCATATGCTTTCTCTAGATCTACAAAGGCACAATGCAGCTCCCTCTGACCTTCTCTGTACTTCTCTATCAACATCCTCAAAGCAAATACTGCATCTGTAGTACTCTTCCTTGGCATGAAACCATACTGCTGCTCAGAAATGCTGACTTCTGCCCTTAGTCTAGCTTCCACTACTCTTTCCCATAACTTCATTGTGTGGCTCATCAACTTTATTCCTCTGTAGTTGCCACAGCTCTGCACGTCTCCCTTGTTCTTAAAAATCGGCACCAGCACACTTCTCCTCCATTCCTCAGGCATCCTCTCACTCTCTAAGATCTCGTTGAACAACCTAGTCAAAAACTCTACTGCCACCTCTCCTAGACACTTCCATACCTCTACAGGTATATCATCAGGACCAACTGCCTTTCCACTCTTCATCCTCTTCAGTGACCTCCTCACTTCATCCTTACTAATCTTTGCAACTTCCTGGTTCACAACGGTCACCTCTTCTACTCTTCGTTCCCTCTCATTTTCCTCATTCATCAACTTGTCTGTCACACAGTTTTAGATATTTTTGGCTGCATCAATTTGAAAAGAAAGAGGAGTTTGCATTCCACATTAATATCAAGGTGTTGTTTACTGTCTGTCACTCGTTTTTTTTTTTTTTTTTTTTTNTTTTTTTTTTTTTTTTTTCTAGTTTCGCTTTTGCGTCACACCATGCATACCAAATTGGCATGTGACACAACCAGAAATTCATCAATGCCCTGTGGAGGCTGTAATAGGTCTATCAATGAAAACAAAAACTGTTGTTATAGTACAAGTCTGCACTTTAAAGCAGCAATTACTGCTCGTCTCTGTGTGCAGGGACCTCTGACTTATTACGAGAAAAATAAGTGCATTTTCAGCATGGTTCATCAGTAATTCAGTGGTAATATAGTGTATTTGCGCCTGTATGTGTCTGATGATAGGAGCTTGAATGTTTGACTGGACATAATACAGGAGCTTTATGCACCTTGCTGTTTGTGTTACTATGTAATTGGTGGGCAAAAAGCTTAAAGATCGGTGAGTTTTAAGAATGAAACATGAGTCTAATGAACAGGGTTGCTATTACTCTAAACAAAGTGGAACATAATGTTTCAGCTTTTTGGCACGTTCACCTCGCAGGTTATTATCGTTTTTTGAATAGCATAACCGTCTGCCATAGACGGTCATAAACCAGAGAAATATGAGGCTGTAAAGACATCCAGCTTATAATTCTGCACAAGAGAAAGAATGCCAGAGATTTAAATGTGAAAACTGTTCTATTATAGTAAAATGATGCAGCAGGGAGGATGAATCACTTCGTAAATTAGGCCGATATTCATTAGGTGCAAATGAATGGAACATGTACATCGTTGCAGTTCAGCTGGCCTGCTGTTCGTTCAGTTGGATAAAGGAAGAGGAAGTACATTTGGAATTCAAACAAGCTCTTTTATTTCTGGCTTTCTACGTACAGTAAACGTCTGGCACATCTGCAAGCGCTGCACATAACACAAATCACAGTTGGGCACCATGCAAACACATGGAGCTCCCCAGAGAATAACACAATATTTAAAATTAGCTCATGGAAATGTGAAGTAAAATGTGAGGCATTCAATAAATACAAGATTAAATAAACAATGATTAATGATTATGTTATGCTGCATAATCCTACCGCTTTATTAAATTTTGTCAATGCGTCTGGATTTAAAAGATTCGAGTAAAAATTCTGCAGTCATCAGAGTGTGTTTATAGCAGTGTGACAATGTGTTCAGCACACAGATCATTTTGGTTGTTGTGATTGTTGTTGGGATCAGGATAGGGAAATCAAGCTCCAGCAGGTTGGGAGTTGGGAGGAGTTTACAGCGGTTATAGATGATCGTGCAGTGTAGGTGTGCGTTACACAGAGGAAGAGGAAGCTCTGTGATTAGCTGTTGCTGGTGTAATTTCTCCTTATTTGTCACCTCCGGCTCTTCTTTTCTTCTTCCACATGCAAAGGAGTTGCAACTTTTTATTAGACGAATTTTCGATTTGTATTCCAAATGTATATAAGATCATAATAGATTCATAAGGGTAGGTGTATTTGTTTGTCTTTCTGCAATGCTTGCTTATGAATGCTGACAACCTGCTTATTTTCTCTTAAACATGCACAGAATGTACGTTCAGGTCAAACAGTTTCTGATTATTGAGATTATCACAGATCCTCTTGGTGTGTTTGGGCCCTGACGCAGAATCGGTATAGCTTAGGATTTTTATGATACACATTGTTACACTTACATTGTAATGTGTCAGATCTGTATGTTTTGCCGTGTTTATTCAAACACACACTCCGCCTAATTAGCACCTCTGGAACATTCACCTGCCTGTTCTTATTGGTTTCCTGCATTCCTTAGGGGAAAGCAGGAAACACGAGCCTGAAATGCGAGCACGGTGTTTAGGCGGGGAACTCCAAGGTGAACGAATGTTTCACGTTGAGTGGGAGGGAGGATTTTTAGTTGTGTGTCATGTAAAGGCAGTTTATACCATCTCTGCAAATTCAGTAAGTGGTCTTATTAACAAAAAAAAAAAAAAAGNAAAAAAAAAAAAAAAAGTAAGTAGTGTAAAAATTACCTTAGCAACAGCATCATTTTGTTGGAAAGTAAGAGCAGTTTTACCATCCAAACCGACCTGTAAGGGCAAAAATACACTTTGAAGGAACCAATCCACAATGACAACACACTGCCACTTTCACCATTCCACCAGAGACAGACAGAGAGATCACACAGCCTTATGGACACCGTCTGATTTCTAAAGTGGCTCCATCTGCGTCCTGGTTGTTGGGGGTGATTAGCATGGGCATGCCGTGGAATGGCGCCTGAATCTTTCTGGAGTTGGCCACGCTCTGCTGGGTGCCATCATTTCACCGAGCGGCGAGAAAGAAGAGGCTGTAGTCCCGTCTCTGTGGTGGCGAGACAGATGGCTGAACGTCTCCACTGCCCACAGTTCTTCTCACACCAGACCCTTTTTAATTGGTTCTGACTTTGTAATTCCAAACCGGTAGTTGGTTTACCTTCCAGGCCTTGGTGGATGTGTGTCTTTAGCCACGTCTGTCACTAATGACACACACCTTTTTTTGATCAGCGCTCGGTTGTCAGAACTGTCTTGCTTGCTGGGAGTCCAACTCGGGTTGTTGTGGTGGTAGACTGATTGTGGCTGTTTCTTGAGGTTGGGAACAGATTAGGATCAAGATTGTGCTCCGGGGAGAAGCACAGCAGATCTCCCCCACCCACTCAGACACCTCCAACCCCAGCTGCACACACACACACACACACACACAAACAGCCTCTTTCTATGGAATGATAAACAGCTTCATATTTTTTCTCTCTCTTTGCCAAAGAAAACAGATAATATTCACTCCCGCGTCGGCAGCTAAGTGCAGCAGTGTTTATGAGTTGTACTAGTCATGGCTTTTTTTTCAGAATTTTCCATAGAAGCACCAATATCTCATTACTGATGCATATTGATCATATCATATAATTGGTTGTGGAATAGGAAGGACACAAAGGTAGGGTTACAGCATTAGGCCCGGTCCCGTAAAAGGTCGCTATGTATTGATCTCCTCCGTGGCTCAGTCTCTTGTTAATCATGCAAACAAAGTGGAATGCTGTGTTGTGAGTTAGAGCGGGCGGAAGAGATCATTTCCTCCTGCTCCCCCCTTTAACTCAGTGCGCGCTGCGTTGTGATTTATCATTTAAACCCCTCACAATTATAGGCTTCGTATCTCATTGCAATCTTACTCAAGGATACTGTATACTTTTGAAGATATTGCATTCATGTGCATTATATTATTTCAGCCATCCAATATATAAAATACAATATTTTATGCATTGCAGTGCTGCAGTTTATCAGCACATCTGTTGATTTTATTGTTTTCAACTAACTGCTCTGTCCAGGCAAATAAATAATATGGATTGCCGATTGCCAAGTTTTCAGAGACTTGAGCCTTATTTGAAGATTTGCTGCTTAATCTGATCGTCAAATAAGAAATTCCAAAGTATGGATTTAGTGATGATCTGGGGAAAAATGAAAGTGAGTTAATCTTGGCATTTCTGAGCAATTAATTTATAGTCAAAATGACAGTGAATCAATTGGATTTCAGTCAACTAATCAACTAATAATTGAAGAATTACTGTAATATTGTATAGATGTCATTATATTTCATACTTTGTATAAAAAAGAGACTTTGATTCAGGTTGTTTTGATGATCTTTATGAGGGGCCCTAAAAAAAACCCTCTTATTTAGAGGACAAATAAACCATCTCCTGCTCCCTCATCTTCTTTCTCTTCTTTCACCACCATCTCTGGTAACAAGAACCTTATGACCTTATGCTTGGGTTTGGTTGCCTGTTGTTTGATGAGATTTAGTTTCTCGCATATGACATCAAATATGAGACTGATGATAGGCTTAAATAAATCACATCACAGTGTGACTCTTGATTTCAATCTAAGGAAATAACTCCACCAGCTCCACCAGCTCCACTATCTCACTCAGTGAGACTTTGGTACCAGCAGACACTTTCCAGCTGGGACTAAAACTGAAGTTGTACAGTTTGCAGACTGTCCTGTGCCTTACACCTTGTTAATTCTTTGCCAGACTTTAATTTGTATTCTGGAGGTTGAAGACCAGCCCTCCAGCACTCAGAGGCCTTAACTTTTTCTCATTAACGTATCTCTGAAATAAGTCACCATATTGCATTCTAATGAAACTGTAATTGTCACAGTTAACAATGGCTACGACAAGCTTTTATCCACTTCGGATGTTATCTGGTTGAATCTTCCAAGTAATTTAAGAAATCGCTCGGTGAATAGAAAAGATGTGCAGAAGCTGTAGGATACAAAGTAATGACATAAGGAAAAGGGAAAAACAGAAATCAGAGCCAAAGAAAGTGGTGCTGTCTGATGCTGTCACACTCAGTCTGAGTGTTGCAACACTGAAACACTTCTCAGCTCTGTATATGCATACGTGTATTTATATTTAGTTTATTGTCATACAGCATATCCAGTCTTTTATCTTTCCTCATGCTGTTTGTGTGTCTTTTGCTGTTTGTGTGACTTTACTGAAGTCAACAAGAGCAAAGCTGGTTTATATTTTTACAACAATGGCTGTTACATTGATTAAATCACAGGAGCAGCAGTTTAATCCTGCAGTAATATGTTTTTATTTTAGATGTTTTCATAATAGGCATTTTCAGATCTAAACTTTGGAACTACTTTAACCAAAACTATCAGGAGTAACTCTGTGGGTTCCTTCAGCGAGTTCCTTGCTAGTATTCCCACTACACTAAAGTGCTGTGAAGATTGTGTAAATTTATGCAGGTAGTATCCACACTGCATTAGCCAGGTCATTTTCACGACACAAACACACAACTTACCCTCATTGTGGCTATTTCTCACTATGAAGGAGCATGATATTGGCTAATGTAGGACATCATGGAGTCTCCAGTGTAATTTGACAGTCTCCCAAAATAGTATCCTTTGTGTCGTACCATTTACTGCTACATCTGTTTATCTTTGATTATTGGTCTTTTTGTTTTAATATGTACAAAAAAAAAAAAAAAAANAAAAAAAAAAAAAAAAACAACAAAAAAAGTATGAGTATTTAAAAATGGCAGTTTAAAAATGGTAGTTGTCCATTTGGGGAAGTTTGCATCAGACCAATCAGCAATGTTCGTTCTTGGGAGTTCCACTCTATAGTTCTAAACCATCACAGTAGGAATTAATGTTTCAGGAGTTACTGTTTTGGGACCAAAATGGATCCTGATTCCTTAATGCAAAATGAAAGAAAGTTCCAGATTTCATGCAGTGTGAAGCCACTAATGATTCAGGGAATCATAAAATCTCTGCCAATGATCCTGTTCAGTTCGGTCAGATTTAATCAGTCTCAGCCTTATACCAGTGATTCCCAACCCTTTTCCTTGGTTCCCCCAGCACTGTATATTTTCCATGTGTACCAGCTGTACCAACACCAGATTAGCTAAATCAGGTGTGTTTAGCCAATCTAGATCTGGAAGGCACCAACTCCTGATCAAGTGAACAGACCTCATTCAGCTAATCTGGTGTGGGCAGGGAAGGAAGAGATGGAAAATATGCTGTGCTAGGAGCCAAAAGTGCCAGGATTGGAAATCATCACGAGTTCATTCAATGACTCTTCAAGGCTCAAATGGCAATAACTCAGTGAATGATGTCTTTGCCAGCTCATTGGAGGATACTCTTTCTCCTTCTGTTTATCTTTGCAGACCTTCAGCCAGTCAAAACCAGAGCTTTTTGCAATGTTTCTTAGCTTTATAAGCAGCAGTTCTTTGGGCAGTGTTTCAGTGAAAATAAACATCTTAATGCAATATTCACATTGCTTTCATTTTTTTTTTTTTTACAACCCTGATTTCAGTATTCACTCTTAACTGTCAGTCTGTTTGCAGATTTGTGAAGATGTGTAAACATTAAAATTGATTTCATTGCTGATGTATGCAACTTGATGTGAGTTAATCTTGATTATTAACCACAGCTTTGTTTTTGTTTTTTTAATGGATAGCCATCTCACTTTTTGTCCTTAAAACTGCAGTTGTTCCAGCAGTCTCATCACTTTAGACTTATGGTTTGAGCTGGTGAGGAAAGGAAGGCGGATTTGATTTCTTTCACACAGAATTGACTAGCTACGGTTTTTGTTTCAGCGAGAAGTTGTCTTGTCTGCCTGTGATTGATGACATATCTAAAAACCAATTTCTCATAAAGGACAGCTGGAGGAACGCAGGTAAGCTTCCGCAATCCCATTCTATCTTAAAAGACGGGAAAGAATAACATTAAGCCTGCCACCAGTTTGGTGTTAGTATAATGAAAGCAACAGAGTGTGAAAGGAGGAAAGCTAAACAATTTAGAATTAATGGAGGAAGCTCTCTGGGAAAACAAAAGACAAGAAAAAAAAGGTGGAGTGAGAGATGATCTGATTGAGAGGAAGCTTTTAGTGGGTTTCTGCGGTGAAATTGAGCATGTCCCCCGGACTGGCCGACATTGCTCATCTGGTCCCCCAAGTACTTACCCTCCATTAGCAGACAAAGATGTGCCTTAACTACAGAACACCCTGTCAACAAGCAGGATTTACAGACACTATGGTGGTCTCTGGGTTAACAACATTGTACGCAAACCTGAACAAACAGAAAGTCGCTGGAAGTGGTTATTTGCTTGTTTTTCTTATGCAGAGTGCATTGTCCTCTGTTTACCATTACAGCCAATTGAAAACAGGTCAGATGCTTTACTGTAGATTGAAAATGTATTACCTAAATGGACTTTGACTGAGTGGTTATAAATGGTCAATTATTAATATGCCAATATCATTCTAACTTTGGAATTCAGCCATAATCACAGGGTGAGCAGGCATAAGAGCAAATAGGCATATGATGAAGGAACTTAAAGGATTTGGAGAATTCCAGACTTCTCTCATAAGAATTGTTAATATACAGCAACTTTGCCTCAGCAAAATTTATTTTGAGAGAAATGTAAGGCCTGTAGATTATCCTCTTTCTCAATATATTGCCAGTCAATGATCATATTGAACACACAGTGTCTGCAATTTCATAGGAAAGGTTTTATTGAACATATCGGCAACATGTT
Source organism: Lucifuga dentata (assembly GCA_014773175.1). Lineage (NCBI taxonomy): Eukaryota > Metazoa > Chordata > Actinopteri > Ophidiiformes > Bythitidae > Lucifuga > Lucifuga dentata. The sequence continues at coordinate 36,096 of VXCM01005721.1, forward strand.
CACCATCTGTCTCCCAGCGTTGAGCATCATTAAATTAAAATGTGTACACAATTCCTATTGAAAGTTGAGATGTGAACTTTGTATGACCACTGACAGATTACAGTCTCTCAGATAGTAGAGCGAGTCGTCAATTAACTCCAAACTCCTTTTATTAACGGAGACACCGAACCTCAAGTTGCTACTGATAAGCAGCTTAGACTTTATATGACACGCACACTGTGATTTTGGTTTGCACTACAGTTATGGTAAAATGTGGAGTAAGACATATATGCATGGTATTCATAAGATTCCATCTTTAACAGAATATGCACGACTCTTCGCTTATTCTGTTTGCAGACAATGGATTGCTTACATGCCCAAGTAAATGGATTTACAATCGCATAGTAGCATAACCTTAATTGGAGTAGAGTTGAAGTTTTAACATGCATAGAAATGCGTTGAGTGTGTGAGTATGGGTGAATGAGCTTGAAAAGCGTTGTAAACACCCATCCACCCCAACCTGTTTCTTGCAACTTTGCAGTGCAACAGCAACATCACACTACTGCCTGTTGTAGCACAAAATATTGCCAGTGAATGCAAATGGTGAATTAGTTGCAAATGAATGTGATTCTTAGGGGATATTAGAGTTGAGAATTGAGAGCCAACTATAAATTCATGCAGCTTCAGTTGGAGTTGACAGAAAACATGAAAGGAATTCCCCTGGGTAACGCTTAGAATCCGTTGTTAACTTACTGGCATGGGTGTGAGGTATGCATACTATTCCCTTGCGGACGGGATTACCAGAATGCTGGAGATTAAATGAAACTCAAACAAACAGTACTGTACCTTTCCTGTGCCAGTAAAACGCAATTAGCGACGACAGCTTTGATTTATCTGCCAGTTTCTGTTTCTGTTTATCCAAGTTTCCCCCCCCTTTTCCTTTAGAAGATATTCACAGCTTCCCACTTCCTGCTTAGCATAAGCACTTGGTGGGTTAGGGAGCAAGTTGTGTAATGGCGTTCCCTCCCTTCCCCTGCAGTTAGCCAGACAACAAGAAACATCTGGACAGAGAACAGAGAGTTCAGAACGCACCCAACCCCACCTTGGATGAGTCCAACAATGCCTGGCTCAGACTGAGCACTTGGAGTCTGGACACCCCACTGTTATCCCACCAAACCCTTAGCATGTGTTGCATTCTTATCATAATTCTGCTGAATTCAGAGAAAAAAAATGTGTGTGTGTGTGTGTGCTGTTGTTGAGTCCTGGCTGTAATGGACAGAGTGCTGATGTGTGTGATTTGCTTTTTCTCTGAGTCGGGCAAAACGTGTTATTTTGCTTTCAAGATTTCCATTTTGGAAACTGGAACTGTTTTTTTTTTTTTTTTTTTTTTTTTTTTTCAGAAGTTTCAACATTGCCTTTCGTTGAGGGCAGATTTATTTACAGCACCTCAGTGTTTCAGAATGTGTATGAGTGAGTGTTTTCTCGAAACTAATTTGCCATGTTAAACAACCATACTGGTCATTTTGCATGTTTGAGCTGAATTATTCAATTTTCATACAACTAACATTACTGACAGTCATTTCCCAAAGCATACTACTGGAACAGTGAATTAAAAAAAAAAGATTCCTACCTTCCAGGCTGCCATTGTTTCAGTTCATTCTGGTATGCTATTAAAATCAACTTGTTGACATTTAAAACGTTCTTGGGATAGGTAATTCATCATTGTGAACAAGACATATATTCAAGTTTTTTTTTTTTTTTTTAAGTTACATAATTTTAGTATTTAGGTGCAATAAGTGTGAAGTGAATGTATGTCGCCACTAGGGAATATAGTCCCAAAAGAAGACCAGCGTTTATTGAAAAATTTAAACGACCGTGACTTCATAAGGCTGCATAACTATTATAGCCAGTACTTGAAGTGGGCCGGTACGCAGTACTGGGACCTCTGTGATTTTCATTTTAGAGTACCGGCACATTTTCGGGCGTACCGGAACCTCTCATAAATCTTCTGGTACTCTACTGCAGAATAACACAGAGCAGGCATGGACTGGCCATCGGGATGGGCCAATAGGTCTGTGGGCCAGTAAATGCGTGACTTTTTTTTTTTTTCGACCCGGCCCATAAAATGCAGAAACACCGTGAGTGACCCATTTTGTTTCTCAATTGATGCCGGCCCAATCACATCCCACGTCGGCCCGCCCCCTTCTGCCTCTGTAACTGAGAGACACAGCGTGTGAATGGACAGGAAAATGAATGCGAAGAAACATAAAGGAGGTGCAGAAAAATTACGGAAGAAAAAAACTGAAGGCTTTACAGCAGGATGCTGCTACGTGTGCAAAAGTTACATTCATGTTTGCTGCAATGTTAGTGTCACCACCATCAAACCAGCAGCAGCAATCCAGAGAGGGAGAAAGAGAGGAACATGGTCCTACAGCGGAGGGACAGCAGAATGCAGGAGGAGAAAGTAAGTTCAATGCAGAACAAGGTGCATAGGAAAAAAAAAGATGCATAGGGCCCTAGCATCAGTCAATCAGTCAAGCTAGCATTGGAATCATAAATAGTAGACATCAAAAGCTTTTTCCTCATGTCACCATCATCTAGTTGCAATAAGAATAACTGCTAAGTAGCAGGAAAAACTAGCATTTGATGCTAGTTTACTGCTTAACCCAAGTTATTGAATCAACTATCAGCTACCCTCAATTAGCTAAACCTCCTGCCAGAATAACTTTTATTTGGTCATTTATTTATGGGTTGCGTGAGCTTGTTTTCAAAATGGAAAAAAAGAACCTTTTCTAAAATTATTGCATAATATATGTTCCTTTAAATATGACTAACACAAAATTATAGTGTCCTCAAATACTTCTTCATTTATTTTATATTTTCTGACAGTTTTCATTCAGAAGTCCTTAAAATTGTCTTCTGGTGTGACACTATTTCTAATCAAACAAAATATTTTATTTAGAAATTGTAAGTTAAAGGGAAATATACACAGTAATAATCATGTTTGTCCTGATTAAGTATCAGCATTTGCAACACCTGATTTGAAAGTAAAAACATTTCATTCTGTTACTCAGTGAAGTACTTGTAAGGAGTTCTCATTAAAAATTCTGTTATTTTTACAATAAAAAGGTCAAACCAACCTTTTCAATGTTTGTTTACAATAAATAATACAACAGTAGAGAGTTATTTTAATTAAACATGTTAATTGTGTCACACCAAAGGACTTGTGTGTGTACGCCATTCCCTGTTTTGGAGTGTACGTAAACTGTTACGATGGATTCCACGCAATGTTTTATAAATGAGGCCCAGGGATGGGCAACTTTGATGAGGAAAGGGACCAATAAAATTTAGTTCTCACAGTACGTACATGTAAACATGTATGTAAACATGTATATAACCCCCCCCCCCCCCCCCCCCCCCCCCCCCCCCCCCCCCCCCCCCCNTTGCAAAATATCAGGAAAGCTGAAATACAGTTTTATCCTTTGGGAAATGATTGTCAGGAATGTAACATGTATGAAAATTGGATATATTAGGCTCAAACATGCAAAATGGTGGTATGGTCCTTTAAATAGCTGCTTTTAAAAAACTTTATTATATATAATTTATTAGATTCCGTTACTTGTGCTGCCAGTGTATTTTACTTCAGATCACTACAGCATATCAGATTTTTTTCTGTACTGCGAATTATATATATAATTATTCTGTAATTGCATGATATAATACATTATGTATAATGTATATAATGGAAATGATCGCTTATACTGTCAGTGATCATTTCCATTATACACATTTATGTTACACTGGGTTTTTTTGGACATATTCATTAATAGTTGGATAAATTCCATAAATGTTACTACCAGTGGACCTAGCTTAAGATCACCACATTAACTCATATTCAAAAAGCTTTGCATGACTCCTCTTCATGTTGACCCTGAGATCCAAATTTGGGAAAGAAAGTTCTCAGTATTTACATCACACAGTCTTTTTCCACATCACTGATCTCATGCGAGCATGCAGTGCAGGTGCTCGTGCCAAAATTAGAAATGTGAAAAAAGCGGGCTGACTTCTGCTTTTACAAGTCTTTTTTTTTCCCCTTTTTTTAAATTTGCCTTTTCACTTAGCTGTATCTTTTGTACCAGTCTTTCCTCCTCATATTTGTGCAGAACGGTGGGAACAGACCAGCCCATCTGCCATGTTGAGACACGGAGGATAAAGGCAGCAAATGCATTTCCTCTACTGTAATGCAAACCATTAAACTGATTTTCTCTTCAGCTGGAGAAATCAGGTGTTACATCAGTTTCAGTAAGTGGTTCTAATGGTACTTGGGGGGCCAGGATCAGTGATCCAAATGAAAACAAAAGGATCACCTCACCACCAGGAATCACAGGATTGCAAGCTGCTGCTGAGAACTCCAGTTCTTAGAGGACCACACCAGTGATTTTGCATGTTTAAGCCCAATAAATACTACCCAGGTACATATTACTTTGCTGACAACTAGTTTCCAAACCATAAAACTGTCTTTCAGTTTTCCTGTTATTTTTTTTTTTTCCAAAACCCTTCATCTTTCAAAATCAAATGTTTCAAATGATACACCCACCTTAAAATTCAATGTTTTGCCTGTAGAAGGCACTGCCATTTTAATTTCTTGGTAAGAGCTGTCTTCTCCTGGGACTACATTCCTTGGAGGAGACACACATTTTCTTCTATGTATTATTGAGTCCATGTTGAAACACTAATTATCCTACTTTGCCAAAAAGTTTAGTATACAGTACATCCTGTTCTCTGTGATGGATTGCCTATCTCAGGCACATTTCAAGTCTCTGGAAGTTGATTTTTTTTTTTTTTTTTTTTTTTTTTTTTTTTTTTTTTTTTTTTTTTTT
>VXCM01005721.1:41022-61067 GCA_014773175.1 Lucifuga dentata
GGCAAGGCAAGGCAAATTTATTTATATAGCACAATTCAAACACAGAGGCAATTCAAAGTGCTTTACACAAGCAAAATGCATTAAAACAACATTTAAAGACAATACAAACAAAATAAAACAATATTTAAAATGCATTAAGAGCAAAGTAGAGCAACATTTAAAAAAAGAGTAAAACAGGACAAGGTAAAAAGAAATAAGATAAGGTAAAATCAAATCAAATAATCTATTGTGTGGTTACAGTGTGGAATTAATTAAATTGCTTAATTAAAAGCAGAGCTAAAAAGAAAAGTTTTGAGACTGGTTTTGAAAGTGGTTACAGTTGGAGCAGACTGGTATGGTCCTTTAAGAACTATACTGCTTGCAGTGTTTTAGGACACATTCCTTAGTATGTATTAGAATGAAAAAGAACATTAATGTTAATCACAGATTTGGCTATCATTTTTAGACAATATTTAACTAAAGACAAAATTCCATTTCTGGTTGATTCCATTCACCCCTCCTCTACTTCCTCTACCTCAGACTCGTTCCATTAAGCTAGATAGCATTCAGCATTGTATTCAGACAGGTAACTGTCATTATGGATAACATGAAGCTGAGGGTGAATGTTTGGGTATGACCCGCTGGTCTCCTTGCCCTTGGCAGTTCTCGTTCATTTCTCTCTGTCCTCCCTTTTTTTTATATTGTTTGACCTTGGTAGAGGAGTACAGAGGGAGTGTGGGATTGCATTTGCCCTGACCGCCACCCTCACGTAGCCTGCTGAGATGATGAACTGCAAGGCCTGGCCACATTCATCTTTCCCACATTCACCACATCCTCTTCTCTCATAACACCTCTCTGCTCACTTCCTCTCTCTCCCTCCTTGTCTTTCTCTCTTCTAGACTAGATGGAAAGAAAAAATGGAAACCTGCAATGGGAAAAAAAAAATAAATGTGGGAGAGATAGAGAATGGTCTATTCGTATGCATTTTTTTTACTGAATTGAAGAAGTGAGCTCTGAACAATGACACATGCTGATAGATAAGATTTTCTAAGAAACAAATACCATGACACCGTGCATGTATGCATTCATGCTCATGTATGTGTGCAAATCTATTTATTTTTACATCTGCAACTTCTCCGTGCAAACAGGACAATACAGCCTGAAGGAAGATAATGTGCTCCATTACATGCGTGCTCTCATTAATCACCCATTAATGTCTGTTTGGACATTGCACACAGACATATTGCATCTCTGTGGTGGTTAATTGTGTTTAAATGTCAGCAGAAGTGTTTATGGTGTTGTGTGATGATTACAATGAGCTGTGCAAGCTTAAACACGCTTTCTTTTAGCCACATATGGTCCTGATGACTGGAATTGAATTTGTGTAATCATGTAAGCAACCTTTCCAGAAATCCATACCCATCATTTAGAACTGAGTTGATTGATAATCGTAATCCTGCAGCAAATTAACCCTTATCTGAAAGTAAAACATGTGTAATAATCCTTAGTTTGTCTGTGGGAAACCAAATTGTTGCCTCACAAGCCAATGTGACTAATTTTTTTTTTTTTTTTTTTTTTTAACATCCAGTCAGAATTTCCTCTTGCCAAAAAACAATTGCAGTTTATTTTATTTGCGAATAATTTAACATCAGACATGAAATGATCTATTTTAGAGCTGATGATATGGTTGATCAGGTGATTATTCGTTGATTATGACAGTTTGGAAAGCAGAGCACCAAAAGTGCATGTAAATATAATTAGCTTGAGCGTCTGTTAATTTACATGTCTGGACCACTGGGTCACGTAAATTAAAAATTTAATTAACATACTGGAAATCTGGAAACCCTGTTGTGTGCCTGTGTGTGTGTATATATAATAGCATTCTGTCTTTTCTGTTTCCTTCTGTTTCCCTTTCTTTTCTTGAGCCAGTATTATTGTGCCAACCTTGTTGTATAATACCCAATTATAACCTCTGCCAAGGCGATAATGTTTTCACCCGCGTCTGCTGGTTTGTTGGTTTGTTAACAGGATTACTCTAACATTTCTGAACCTATTTTGCTGAAACTTGATGGGAGGGACATAGCTGGGATGGGTGGGACATAGCCCAGGAAAGTTTGGTGTGGATCTGGATCCAGAGGAGAATCCAGGACTTTTTTTTAATGATTTCTTAGCATCGCTAGTCAGGACATTTTTGATAACTTGTGTGAATTTCTTCAGGCTATTTATCATGCAGTAGACTATAAATATGTGAATTTGGTCCAGATTTGGAGAAGTGTCTGGATTTGTCAGTTTAAATTATATGCTTGGACAGGATGTGCATTAATGAAATTGCTGTACAAGTACAAGTAGGGCAGAAACATGCGGCAGATGTGAACCACTGTGCCACTGACATGATGCTAATTAAGTAGCTTGCAGATAGTTTTGATCTTTTGATCTTTTAAGATAAAAACAAAACAAAACAAAACATTATAGTTGTTTCTTTCTCTTCAGGCCAGTAGTAAGCCATCATATGATTTAGGTACATGGTGGAAATTTCAGATTTGCCTGTTATAACCATTTTTGATTTGTTTTAGCATGTTGTCAATTCCAAATATTCAAGGAGTACAGTATATAAGTTTATTGTAGAATAGACATTTAAAATGCAATCTCTCTCTCTCTCTCTCTCTCTCTCTCTCTCTCTCTCTCTCTCTCTTTCTGGGTGTGTGTATGTGTTAGACATTGATAATATGGTAGCTGAAGTCTTGAATCGGTTCTCGTTGGGGATGAAGGCGCTGCAGGAGCTGTATATGGGGATGTGAGCGTTGCAGTAGAAAGGGAAACTTCCTCAATGAAGAAGTCCATGAAACCCAACAGCTGGATTTTAGATGCCCCCCCAGACCCCTGCTTCCTCCTCATTTAATTAGAAGAGGCCTGGTTCCTATCACCACTGTTGTCCAGCAGAGGAAAACTTAGTTCCCTCTGCTTAGCAGCAGCTGAGTGAAATTTTAAATATTTATAAGTTTCCCCTAAGGAACCGTAATTGTGGCAGTTAAAAATTGATCGAATTAACTAATATCATAGTTAACACAGCAAGAATACATACAGTATTACAGGAAAATAGATTAAAACAAGTACATTAAAACGTTCTAAAACAATTGGACTCCACTTATTCAGTGCTTTCATGCTATTTGGTGGAGGTATACTTTGATCTAAGTGTTAGCATTGCAGCTAGCAAAGCTTAGAAACAGCCATGCTTTTATACATTGTAGCATAGGAGAATTTTATCTCATGCACAGACAACACTTTCTCTCAGCAATGCCCCTATTTGTGGCCAATTTGTCAAGGTTAGGGGGTACTGAGAAAACAGAAACAAACATCTACCCATGTTTCTTTTTATGCAGTTACAACAAATAACAACAACAAATAAAATGCACAATGAGCAAGTGTGGGAACACAAACTCTTTAAAGCCCCTGTAACCTTGGAAGATTTGTATTCCTAATTAAAACACAGTCCTGCAAACAAACAGGATTACGTACCAAATTCTTTCTATAGAGGCACAATCAAATCAGGAATAAAAAAGAGACGAGAGCATTTCCATTTTCTCAGCTGCTTAATGACAGGTTTTCAGCGCCTCAGGACAAATGAGAGCACCGTAATGAGAAAAACAATAGGATGGCTTACTCAACATCAAAATGTGATGGGAACACGGGATTCTGCGCAATTTGTTTTACACCACGGATGCCGACTTTAACGACGCTCTTGATTAATTGGCTATTTCCTCTTAATACCATCTATAACAATAGCTCGGGGCAAAGCAGTTAAAAAGTTTGAGCTTTTAACCATATACAAGGTTAAAACTATAAACATCTTGCGCATCGTTACAGCAGTTTTTGACAGTTGTGTGTCCGACGGTTACTTGAGCTGGAAGTGGCGGATTGGACCATCGCCTACCTCCAGTTCACCGGAGCATCTGCTTCTTGAATTATTCAGCTGCCTGAGATCATGAGGTCTCTTTTTTGTTTGCACAACAGCAATCACACTCACCACTCCAGCACTGTGGGATTATTCTATTTTATTTACTCATATGCTTTCACACACAGTTGCTATACCATGAGCACTTGCATGCTTGCAATCTGGAGGATTAAATACTACAAATTTTAGGTGCAAAGCGAGGGCTGAAACGTCGCCCCTATTCAGCGTTGGAGTACTACAAACTTTGTTCGAGATGACGACAATCAAACACAATTTCTTCAAATGTTCTGGCATATTCGTTGCTGTGAAAAGGAGAAAATTTCAGCCATTTTTCTTGTTTTCACTGTTGCTCTGCTGCTGCTGTCACTTGATAAGACACATCTCACAAAGTGAAAAAGAAAATGTGACAGATGTAGTGAGTCTAAGCTATCATATGTTGAAATTGTTTTTGATGAGATATCAGTGTTTGTGTCATCTGTGTTTAGAACGCTGGGCTCTCACGTTGTGTTTGATCTTCTGGATTCATCGCGAGTTCAATGAAATGATGAAATCTGCAGACTTTTCCAGCTTTATAGTGAAACATGTCAGGGAAAAAAAAGACACAGCAGCTGATCTGACAGACAGGTTCCACAAGGGCCTTTGCAAAACCTGACCTAGGTTTGTGAATGTGCGGTGTTATTTGAGGTCGTGCAAAACCATTGTTATTGAACGGTCTGAAGTGATTAAAGTAGTGAGGTATGATAATTGCTCTTAGGCCCACACACACACACACACACACACACACACACACACACACACACACACACACACAAACAAAAAAAGTCTGTGGTTTACTCACTGGTGATGTGAGTAGCTGTGTATTGTGAGATGTGCTGCATTATTCACTCACTTTTATTGACTTATCAAACTGAACTTGATGATGATCTCTGCAACACTAAAAAGCACAATAAGTCTGGTGTAGTCTCTGTTTATGCAACTGCACAACTGAAACTTCAAATAAAGCAGACAGTATTTCAGAAATCAAACATTTAAAACATTTATTTATTTATTTATTTTTTAATTTCGGAATGGCTAAATTCAAAGTAGGAGTGAGACACAGACAGAGGCGTTGGACTATAACCAGGAAGTAGCCACAGGCAGGAGATATTAGGTAGCACCGTAATGCCCCATTTTGTCATTGTGTAATCACCAAATCATATAAGAAGAGGACAAATAATGTGATAGTATGTCATGATCAAGCTGCACTATAGCGAGAAAATACAGTTTGTCTCTTGTATACCAAGAAGGAGGGGAAAAAAGCAAAGGGGATGATGTTTGCATGAAGGACAGTACAGTCCAAGCTGCTGGTCAAAGCACATACATGCAATGGTTATTGACTGATTTTTGTCTGCCAATTATTGGTTGATGGTCAGGCCAGTCTATTATTTGAGCTGAAAATATTTTCTGTGAAACGTGTCTCTTCATATTGACGTAAATTTGAGAGTCAGAGTACATTTGTAAGTTCCTTGCAGACAGAAATAACACTGTTGAGAAACCACACTCTGCAACATTTTATGAAATTTTGATTTTTCACTGTCCATTCGGCATTTCCTTCCGTACTGAATGTTTACAAGGGAGAGTGGTACAAATGCAGATAAAAGTGCACACTAAGGGCCAGATTCCTAAAAAATAAATAAATAAATAAATAAATCATGAAAAATATGCAGCGTTACACTAAAAATTGCCGTGGTAATTGAAACTCATTCATAACTATAATCAGCATACCAATATCACATTAAGTTAGTGTTGTCGTGAGGCTTGTCTCAGGTAAAAGCCAATGAAGATCAGTGTGTTAATGAGCTGCTTCATATTTACGGGCCACAATTCAAATGCTAAAAGATGCCAGTAACCTGCGCTTATGAATGAGGGAGCATGGTTGTGTGATGATATTTACCTTTATTGATATGGTAAATCATGTACTACTGTTTATGAATCTGACCCTAAATGTTTCTCGTTGAAGCGACTCATGGCGAGTGGTTCATCAAGGATTAATGCAGAAATAGTTTGAAATTGCATAACTCTTGAAACTGTATTATCACAGCTAAGCATACCTAGTCAAATGCTGTGAAATATTTGGAAAGTTGATAGTAGGTTAATTTTGATAATCTGTAGAATTTGTCAAAACATCAAGTGAAGTTTGACACATTGGAGCTGTAGAAGCTCAAAGCACAGTTGTGTCATTTAAATATTTCTCTCATTTGGCCCATCGTGAGCGCTCGTGTGAAGATCCGACTGTTCGTTTGCTGAATATTAAAGCCATCTGTTGGTGACTGCTTCCTCGGGACATCCTCCTGATGCGTCTTGTGTTTACCATTCATTACAGAGCATGTAAAGCACCCAACAGTCCTATTAGATTTGTGCTGCAGAGAGACGAGACAATGAGTGCGCATGTTGAACGGATCAACAGCAAAACATGGGAGGAGAGCTTTCAGTTGTGCTCATCCATGCCAGAAGACCGTGCATTGAGCTGTGCATGTATGCAAATACGTGCCATCTGTAAGTCCTGACACGGTAAACAAGTTCACCGTTAAGATTTTAATGGTGGACTTTGTTAAAGTTGTACTACCTTGTAGCACCTTTTCAAGTAGTAATAGTTAATGTCAATGCTAATTTCAGCAAGCTAACACAAGGTTGAGATACAAGATTTTACCCACGAAAAACAAGATAAAACTCACAAAAAAATGTATATTGTTTGTACAGAGAACGAGTCGTGCTATTGTCAGCAAAAAGTTCTTTAATTCTTAATTAAAAGATGATGATAATAATAATAAAAATAATAAGAAAAAAGTTAATGAAACCCATTTCATTAAAAAAGGCCACTGCAACATCTTTATTTATTTATTTATTTATTCTCTGCAGAAATTTCCAGCATCTTCAAGTACCACTTGTGGTACATCTACCACAGTTTGAGAACCACAGTTTTAGGACATAAGGAAAAACAAAATGGCAATGCATAAAAGTTTTCAAGGCAACATTACTTAAATATTTAAGTATGTGTAGTTATTGTCTATTAATTACATTTCCAGTACTTTTGTGAGTTTTACTGTTCAAAATGTATTCCTATCTTTATTTATTATTATCGTCACTTATGTCAGTTGATACATCATTATCATGTTTTTTCTGACTTGCATTTGCCTCAATTATCAATTATTGGTCAGGCTTCAATTTTTACCCAACAACTACAATATAATATGAGAGCATTTTAATCTGCAAAACAACTACAGTTGTCAGATATATGTATCGGATTTAATAAGTACCACATTTCCTTGTGAAATTAAATGGAGTAGATGTAGCAGGTAATGTAAAATTGAAATCATCAAAATACTTAACATTTCCCCTCTGTTGCTTAGTTTACTCCAACTGATGATTCTTCTCACCACCATCTGCATGTGCATACTGTATGTCCAGATTGTGATGGATGGCTTCCAGGCTGTAAGCAAACATGGAGATTGGTTATTGCTGGTGGAGGAGGGAAAGTGCAAGTAGACTGTACTGTAGAGAAATTGATCAGAAACGGTGAGTGGGAGGGAGATCCAGCTTAGGTTCAATGAATAATTTAAATGTGGATGATGACTCAGCACCTGGAGCTGTGTAAGCCTCGGTGGAAATGTGTAAAATCCAATATAGTGTGTTTTTGTTTAAGGGTGAAGTGCTAGAAAGGAGCGGACAGTAATGCTGATTTCTGTAGTATTAAAATACAGTCGTTGCCTTCCTTCCGTGGTACTTGTGCAACTTTGTCGAGCAAATCTACACAATTGAAATGACTCGTCACTGGACCAAGGTGTTAGATCTATAACAATCCATACAGCAGAGTGTGCTTAGATGCAGGTAATAATTGCATTTCTAGCTGATGTTTTGGTTTGTGCTAGAGCTACAACTAAAGAATATTAATTGAAGGAGCATACAGGTAATTTTACAGGTCAGTAGCATGTTTTGGAAAAATAGTTTTGCATTAAGGTAACATGTATGCAGGTTATAAACATTGGATTCAAACATGCAAAATCACTGTTATGCACCTTTAAGGTTGATGATTGAGGAAAAATGTTGACATCTTTGAATTGCTTGTGCGTTTTCACAAGAACGTATTTAAAAAGTCATTGTGTTTAAAATGATATGAAACATTTTCTATCTAGTAGTACTAGTTTAAGGCACCTGGACTTGATATTTAGGCTTAAAGATGTTTCACAGCTCATCCAAATAGCTTCTTTAGTTCGTTTACATGCATGTTATACTCTGATTACTTGTACTCCAATTAAGGCAATATTGCAGGTAAGATGGATGGATGGAAGTAACAGGATTCTGCAGTTTGCCTAATGTACATAAGGCATTGCCTAATCAAAGTATGAGGAGAGTCCGCCATTTGGAGGTGGCTTACTCTGATTTTGACATTTACATACCTGAACAAATTGATTTGCATTCGCATAATCTACAACCCTGATTCCAAAGAAGTTGGAGTAAGAAAAAGAAAGAAAAGTAAAGAAAAGGTAATGCAACACAGTGGTAAACATGCCTCTATCCCAACTTTTTTGGAACATGTTGCACCAAATTCAGAATGAGTGTATATTTACAAAAAAGAAAAACAATAAAGTTTATCAGTTTGAATATTAAATATCTTGTCTTTGTACTGTATTCAACTGAATATAGGTCGAAAAGGATTTGCAGATCAATGCATTCTGTTTTTATGTTACGCTTTTTTGGAACCAGGGTTGTAGCTCTTTCGCTTGGAGGAAGATTACTCCAATTTAAACCGATTTCAATTTAAATAAGGTGGAAACATGATATTTGAAAATTTAGATTAACTGCGTTGGGTCACATGGGAGTCACATGAGGGTCATCAGAGTCTTTATTGTTGCATGACTGTTATTTGAAAGATCTAAAACAGAGACAGTTAGCTAATTGAAATTGTTGTTGATTCATTTATAATCCACTAATTGGATAACTGATGAATTGTTTCAACACTCTTCTGCAGGATTTTAATCAGAACACACATGCTGCAATAAAATGTTCAAATATATGGTAGAATAAGCAACAAGCAAATAAAATGTACTTGCAAATATTCTGCCAGTGTAATTGCTTTTGTGGAGATTTAACTTGCATGAAAATATCTTGATTTAAAACTGCCGATTTCACAAACTAAATTGCAAGAAATTGTCGTGCTATGTGCCACACTTCCTTCCTCACTTCCAGTAAATATGTGTTTAAATTGAATTGCAGTTCTATTTGTAACTTCCACAGATTGCTTGTCTCCTGATAACAGTTTTATGTTTAGGAGGAGAAAAAAAAATACTTTATCACTCTTCAGCGTGGCATCCGGATATTTACTGTTTATTATTTATCCTCCCAGAGCCAGATGCTGATGCAATATCAATGTGTTACATTTTTCTATGTAGCATGCTGCAAAAATAAATCAAAAGTTTATATAATGTCTCACAATCATTGGCCACAGAAACTTTGCAACAACTTTCTGTCAGCCACGCCTGAAGCAGAAAAAGTAATTTATAACTTCATGGTGACATTTCTGCCTCATATCAGTGTGTTTTTATGACATGCGGCGTTACACAAACCTTGATGTTCACAGACACAGGAACAAATTTGAGGAATTAGACAAGGACTGTGAACCATCCGTTACTGTTCCTTGTACCCAGCGTGGCCTCCCCTCAGGTAACGATAAGAGTCAGACCCTTCCAGACAAATGCACTGCCTCAGATCCCTTCATTTGTATTAAGAAGCCCCTTTATTCTATTAAGAGCGATGAATTATGATGTTCCCACAGTGAGTCTGTCCCTGTGGCAGAGCGACTGCTTTGATTTAACGCTAGGAACTGTTCGTACCTCCTTGCCAATCCAGCCTCCTGCTGCAGGCCTCTAATGGATGTGGAGGAGGAAAAAAAAAAGAAAGCATGTCTATCTAATGGCCTAGGCTTTTAATATCCTGCTAAAATCACTTTGGGATGGAGTGGGGGGGGNGGGGGGGGGGGGATTGGCTTGTGGGGTTGTAGAGGTCAGTGTAATGGGTCATGGACTTGAAATCTGGGAGGGCGGACCCTCAATGTCCAAAGGGGACCACTGACCCCGCCCTGAGCAAGATGCGATGTTGCACCACCGGGACAAAACCAGATTAGATTAGACATAAGGTTGGCGGATATGAACTTGATGTTTTATTTATTAGAAAAAGATCTTTTTTGGTGGCAATTTGGGATGAAGTGAGATTAGGGCAGACACAGCACAGAAAGGTTCTGTCAGATTTAAAAAAAAAAACAATAATGCAAATCTCTGGTAAAGATAAGATAAAACTGCCATTTGCAGTGCAAACATTGTGTATTTCACCTTTTATTGCCTCGAGAGACTCTTTTCTGCAGCATAATCATCAGCTGCTCTGCATTTTCTCACCATTTTTTGTATACATCCATATGCTGGATTGATATTCAGAGCAGTATTGCCTGTTTACTGCAAACTGCAGTGAATAATGATTTTATCTTTGAGCAGAGAAACACAAAAACTTCAAGGATATTCTTTTAAACTCATCTAAAGCTTTTAATAAACTCTGTATCTATCTGCCCGTCCATCTATCTGTCCCTCCTCCCATCCATCCAAGTTGTTTTTGAGACAAGGTCTTATTCATTACCTAGACCTAGATTATTCAACTGTAAATCAGTTTATTTGGGTAAATACTGATTTTTTTTTTTTAAGGAAAATATGTAGCCATTGTTTAATGCCAGGCCGGATTCTTTGACCTCATATTCCAGGACTTTATGGAACTTGTTTGATGCAATAGGACCCATACCACATTTCTTTACAACCCTTTTATTAGAGGTGAAGACAGAATTGCACGCTGTTACTTGTTAACTGCGGTTAACAACCTGTGTTCTTTGGTCTTAGATCTTATTTCTGACATGATTAACCAAGCTTGTCCTCAAGTTGTGTAAGTTCATTGGTCAGCCGTGAATTCCGGGCCCCAGATAGCTCTTTGTAATACTCCAGTTGAATCGGCCCAGAGGAAGTCAGGGCAGAGCGCTGTTTATTTATAGGGCAGGGAGGTCTTTCCTGTCCCTTGTATAACTCTCCGACTCAACCAAAAACCAGAAAAAGCCTCATAAATGATTTAATGTCTGTGCTTACTACTTATTGTAGAGATACAGATGTAGCCAGAGTTGTCGAATCATGCCAGTAAACTTTACATGGTTTCCTCGATCTGGGGAAAAACCCCTTCAACAAATGAAGTCATTGGCAGATGCAGAGGAACTCAAGTTGGACTTTCATTTGAGTTTTGTGATGACACAGTACAGCTGTTTTGAAATTGATATGATTTATTGAAAATGAACTTTAGTCTTTGCTCTGAATTCCTCATTATAGAGGCTTATATAAAAAAAAAAAATACAGCCATCTACACCAATCATATGTGAATGGAAAATCCTGTTAGTGCTGCAAGACAATGATTGGATTTATTTTTACTATGATGGGATGAGATCAGGGAGTTCACGTCGGCTGTTCTGCACCAGCTCCCACAATCATCGCCGTGACAACAACACCCACTGTGTTTGCAATTAGCATTCAGTCAGTCACTGATTAGCAACACGGTGTGTAGTAGAGCACGGAGACCCCTCGATAACAAGCAGATTGAAATATGATCAGAATTTTACACACATACACAAAAGGGTTTTGCAGGTGTGGTTATTTATTTTTTTACTTTTTCCTGAAGACTGGTGCAGGTGCAGGTGTTTATAATTCAGGCTTATTGTTTTTCATTTTTATTGATTTTTTTTTTTTTTTTTTTTTTTGAAGTAACAGATTGGTTTTCACTAGTTCTTATCAGGATTTGTGCCCAAAAGTTGTGTTTCTTGTTGCCAAAGCACATTAATCAGAACAGTTTTAGTGAAAAAAAATGTCACCTAGTGGTGAGGACAACTTACAAATATGGCTCTAGGTATAGAAAATGAAGAAAAATGGAAAGAAAATGCAAATAAACTCATCAAATAAACAATGGCATTTTTGATAATTTGCATTAAAAGAGGCATTTTTAAAATCCAATTTCCACCCAGAATTTTCTATTGTTGATTTTTTCCATCCAATTTTTATGGTTTTTTTTCAAACTTCAAAATAAAAATTGTTTAAAAGTAATCACTATAATTCATAATCCATATAGGCTTTGCTTCATTCATTTGTTAAATGTGTGCTGCACACAAATGCACGCATAACGCACACCCTAATAACTCACACACCCATACACACACAAACACACATACCCATAAATGTACAAATGCTCCACGGTGCTCCTGACTATGGAATATAACCGATGATATTTACACAGCAGGTTGAATATGAGAGCAGCCCCGTTAGAAAGATGAATAGTTGCAAAGTGTTTGGAGATTTATCACAAAGCCAAAGCTCTGTGAAAAATTAGGGATCTCCCTCTCTCTCTCTCTCCCCCTCTCTCCCTCCCTCCCCCTCTCTTGCTCGAGCATTTTGCATATTCTTGTTCCTGGGTGTGGCTTCTCTGTCATGCCTGGGCTCCGAGGTCCAGCAGATGAAAGAAGCCACTTTACTATCACAGCTCTCCACCGTACCTCAGAGACTCCATCAGCCTCATATCTCCTGCTTCATATGTGCTTCACAGTCTGTGTTGTACTGCTGCCAGGCTCTTTGCATCTTTAAGATCCTGTGTTTGTGTGTGTGTGTGTGTGTGTGTGTGTGTGTGTGTGTGTGTGTGAGTGAGGTTATCACTCCAGTGCTTATCTGGTGGTTTTGCATTATTTGGGCACAGCCGCTGCATTATGTTGGTTTTAGTGATTGCTGGTAGTGAGATGTTACTTTTATTATTCCACATGGATGGATATGGTGTAATGCTGGAGGAGGGGGAGGAGGNGAGGAGAGGAGGAGGGGGAGGGGGATGGGGAAAGGCCATGCTATTGTCATGGATCAAAGATCAGATTGTGTGTCTGATGATGGAGACCCAGTAAAAGAAAACAGCCACATGAAAATTTAGGGGCCAGTTTTTGTCTCGCCTGAGGCTTTGAGACGATTTGTATGTATTTTGTGTGTGTTTGTTTTGTGTGTGTGTATGTGTGGTTCTATGTGTGAGCATGGGTTCTTCTAAATCCATGTATAAATGAAAAGGGGCCCCTTGAAATGTTTCTCTGACTCTTATTTAAATCCCATGTGTGAGGAGCGAATGTTCAACATTAACAGAAAGTGTTCTTCCTTTGAGCCTGACCAATATTAGATTTTTGAATCTCATTCTAATATCAGTACCTGAGAAACAATAGGATAGGCCAATATTTTTTTTTATTTTTTTTTAAAGTGAACAAAACAAAACAATACAAAACAATTTTTGACAAGGATCCTCAAAAAATTAGTTATTAAATAATCGTACAACATAGTGAGGCAGAATGTTTTACAGTTAAATAGTTAAGTTAATTGTAATCAAAAGTAAATTTCAAACATTAAAACTTGTACATTTACTGGAAATTGATAAATAAGTAAATAATAAACAACCATAAAATTGCAAATACAAGAACAATATAAGTTTGAATTAAGAAGAAGCAGTTTAAAAAAACATAAAATTGCTTGCAAAATAAGCAAATATTGGCCAATATCTGCTTATCGATGTATCCGTCAGACTCGAGTGTACATGTTTCATTAATCTTAACCATTTCCCTTTGGCAATGGTGAACGTGATAATGAGCTTGTTGACTCTCGGGCCTGTACAGTATAGACGCTGATCCTGATCTACCATTTTGTCAGTATCTGCATTGATAACTCTGAAAGCAGCTCTGGGGTTCGATCTATTTTACATTGATTAGTGACTTGAACAGAGACACTTCAGCCACAGGAGAAAATATAAACTAAAAAACAAAAAAAAGTTTAGGAATATTTCTTGTGGAATTCACCATCTGAGACTCTGCAGACTCAGATAAGGTTTGGCTGCATTTTCCTGCTTATACCTTCATATTTGTTTCTTGCAAAAAAAAAAAATAAATAAATAAATAAATAAATTCCTAATTAGTATTGAATTGTTCAGCTGACTAATGGATTAGGTTACTGACAGAAAAAATAATGACACATTTTATAAATAAGTTAATTATATTGTTCATTTATCCATTAAAAATACCAAACATTTGTTGGATCCAGATTCTCCAAAGCGAGGATTTACTGTTTGGTCTCTGATAACGTGTGTAGGCATTGTTTTTATTTTAATAGGCTGTATGGTTAAAGGAAAATCTGGGCTAATCAAACAGGGAAATAGTTGTTAAATGCAGCTGTAATTGAACTGTAATTTAAGATTTTCCGACATATGTCACCTAGCATTGCTGAAGCTTGGTTTATGGTTTGGTTGTATTTAGAGACCTGGCTCAAACCTTCAAGTTCACATTAAATTCTACACTGTTCCAATCCTTTATCTTTTAACTCTATTGTTAATATTATAACATAATACGTAAGCGTACTTTTCTAAAATCTCACAGCAACATGAAAGTGAATTAGTCTGTGTATCTCCTCTTGTCCTTGTCCTGTCATCTTTCCTTAGTTCCACTTTGGAGGAACCTGAATGTACTCGTCTTGTCGTGTCATTTACACAAGCACCACTGAGGAGCACTTGTCACATGGAGCTCCATGTCAAAGGCATCTCCTCTCTCATCTCTGTCTCCTCCTTTTTCCTTTTCACCTTTCTGCTCCTGTGGTGTAGCCATGTGAAATTGACAAGAGTATTCCGGTGGAGCAGGGAAAGATGTTGAACTGATGTTACCTGCGGTACTGAGTTGCCCTACATGCGATTTCTATTTTTAGCCTTCAACTCTCTGTGATCCTGTAGCTGAATGAGAACTCTGGAAAAGGCCTTGGCTTGATGTGGAAGGAGGACCTCTGTGAGGCTCAAAAGATTTTCAGGGGATTTTTCCAAAAAGCTGTTCTGGAATCAATTGTGCAAACTCTGGAATACACAGCCAGGGCAGTTCACAGGTTGCTCTTCGGTGATCCCTGTTAAAAGTCTTCACACATGGTAATGAACGACTAGAGCTTTTGACTCATAACGTCTAAACCCAAAATGTGGAAAACTCTAGCTGGTGTGTAGATGACGACTGTTCAGAGGAATCAGAAGTCAAAAGCACAATTGCACAATATTGGAGTGCCAGAGGAAGCACCTTCTTTCTGTTGCAGTGAAAAAGTTTGAAGGTACGGCAACATTGTGTGTTATTAGGTTCAGTTTTTAATCAGCTCCTTCAGACTCTTTTGTTTACCACTAGCTACTTCTGTCACTTCCTGTTTCTCTGTTTGTCTTCAGCTTCAGCTCCCACTGGCTGTTGGCAGTACCAGTATTACAATTTAGTAAGTGTCCAGTTCAAATCAAACAAGTTTCAATCACATTTGGAAAAAAAAAAAAAATGCCATCCAGACGAGTGTGATGAGTTGTGAACATGGTCACGCTAGCCAATGATCCATTCATTGTAGAATACTTCACTCCTGACTGGCAGGTCCAACTGCATCCAATTGGCTGACTCAAAAGTGGGTAAACCTGTTGTCTCTGCCCAACTTTAGGCACCTTTGACCTTTGATTGAACAGTGATTATAAGAGATAATGTTGGAAAAAAAAAAATACATGAAGTTAGATTTTTATCAACTTTTTGTTAAATCACACAACTTGAATAAAAATACTTTCTAACTCATATGCACTCACATGCTCACATCTACGACATAAGAAGTTCCACTTGAGCACTTTGGAATTCACTGCCTTGCTCTTAGGCACTCTGGTGTTTGTTCTGTGCCACACAATATTCTCTCTAATCAGAAATTCTCCGCTTAAGGTTATTTAAATGGATTTATTTTTCATCATACTGCCACTTGTAAAAAGCAAAAAAGAGCACTTTGGATGGAAAGTGTATGCAATTTAGCTACCAGCAGAGAAAAAGCAATGCCAAAAGAAATTGTGCTCCAGAATAATGTTCTCCATGGAGAAAAAAAAAAAAAAAAAAAAAACATACAGGTACCCGTGTTTGGTCATTGCATATTCTATCCCTGACTGGGTGCTTGCATGAGGTATGTGTATCTTTTGCCACTGAGACAGGACTGAAGCATCCCTGCTGCCTCAGAGAGAGAGAGAGAGAGAGAGAGAGAGAGAGAGAGAGAGAGAGATGGGGAGACACATGGAAAGAGGGGAGTCACGGCAGTGTGCTCAGCAATTTAAATTTTAATTGCCTAGATTTATCTTCCCCATACAGTGTGACGGGCTGATAACTAGGGCCGATAGCATGGAGAGCCTGTTTGTTAAAGCTCAGCACCATCCAGATATCTGGGCAGTTGCCATGAGAAAGAGCAGAATGGATTTACTGGAACATTTCTTAACCTCGGCAAACACCCGCATTTGCAGCACAATGCCGGCTCGGCCACATCTTAAGTGCTGGCTGTCTCCAAGCAAATTGACCAATTTCAGTCTGAGATTCTGCGTCACCTTGATACACTCAAGAAGATATTGTATATTAATGCTTCTCCATTCAGATAATGTAGCCAATGGTAGCTGCATGCCAAGGCAATATTTTCTTAAGGCCGATAGGATGAATTTTGTCAAAAAATAAAAAGCGTAGTGCTTCTTTTTTTTTTTTTTTTTTTTTCTGATGCAGGGACCACCCAAGAAAGGGTGGGTTGAGCACGGGTCAAATCAGTGGTGTATACAGGAAGCGGCAGTCATCGTAGTTGTTGATATTAATTTTTAATCTTTAGTCTGAATATTTCTACATCCCCATTATGCTGAGTTTCAGCAGTATCTCCTTGTACGCTTATTACACATTGAGACCAAACAGCAATGAACGCCTGTTTCTTGTCCGCCTTCTGGTTTTTGGACCCATCATTTCTAGTTGCCTAGTCTTCAGTCCCATTCTCCCTTATTATGCCGGCATACGTTTGAGCCAGTCAGTGAGCTGCTACATTGACACAGCCCGATTGAGGACAGACAGCAACACACTTTGGCCCTACTTTGAAATACACCCTGAAATGTAATGACTCAGCTCAATTTAGCTCAGATCGGCTTGGCTCAGCATGTGGTATGATTCAGACCCATAATGGAAAACATCTATTAGGTCATAACAGCAGCAAGTATACATCATTCTATTGGTGTATTGGTCAGTCGAAGAAAATTGCCAAACACTGACTGTATTTTACCTTAGTTTGTTTGATGAAGTGTGTGACTGTAGATACGCCAGAGGTTGTGGGTTGTAATCCCCAGAGATTCAGTATAGAGCCAAGCTAGTTGCATCTGATCACAAATTAAATGATTGTCATTTCTCTAAATCAATATAGTGAAGCGGGATAAATCTGCTGCCTTTATCTTGACAGTACATCAAATTGTTTTAATCGTAGGCATTTCACACTTTGTGTCGTTCGACACACTACAATGTATTATTACATTCAGCTTCAACTTTATCACTCTAAATTTATGTCTAAGTGAGCTTTTCTTTTTGACCCAATTCTCCAAACTCTTCTGAGATGTGACCTGATTAAACATTAAAAAATTCAAAGCTGTTTTTTTTCTTTTTTCTTTTTAGTTTTCCAATGCAGAACAGCTTGACTGGCTTACGTAAAACTCATAAGCTAATAATTCAGTGATTTTTGTAATGTTTTCATCCTGAAGCCATGAAAACTAGTTCATATGCTCATGCCGTTCACATCCCATCCTTATTTAAGTGCACGTTGCCGTGACATGCAGAAAGCTGGAGGTGCACAGCTAGTCACACAGCACAAACTTCATCATTTAGACCTCCATCTCATTTATTTCACTGCCTCTTCACACTCTCACTTTCCCATCTCATCCATCCATCTTCCCTTATCATCTTCTGGACTTTTCTGCAAAGTGTCTGCCTTTCACTCGTTAATCCTCATCTTTTCACCACTTTGCAACTCTTTATACTGGTGACATTTTATAATTCTCCACATTTTTGACCTCTATCTGTGATTTTTTTTTTTTTTTTTTTTTTTTAATTTGTAATATTTCTCCTTTTCCTTTCTTTATTTTTTAAATGCACTATTCTAACCCTGCATTGAGGACCGCTTTCAGCAATCTCAAATCAACAAATGCAATGAAAGTGTAATTGAATAATTTTCTTATGGGACACAGTGGAATAATGTGTAATTTCCTCAGTAAACAATGTGCCACCATGCTGTTTTGTAATATGCTTGAACTCAACAGACATTGTGCCCTGGAGTTGCATCTCAAATTGCGCAATATGAGACAAGACACACAAGGGTGATGCTGATGAGCATAAACAATCAGATTTTTTTTTTTTTTCATCTTTCGCTTGGTTTCCCCTCTCTCGCATCAACATTCTAACAATTATAACCTTACAAATGTACTTAATTAACTACAACAGCATGCATTTAACTAGCTATTACTGGAAGGTTAATGAAGCTTGTCTTTGTACCAAAAAAACGCATCCATTCCGTTGTCTCCACCTTTTGCTCTTGGGGCTACTGAGGGAAGGAAAGGAGTGAAGAGTGAGGGCATTTCGTTTAGATGACAGCTGCACGGACACATCTGGTGATGGAGGGTTCATCAGGATAGTTAATTTGCTAGTGAACATCAGTTCTCCCATGAGTGATGGCATTCAGATGATAACGCGACACCGAGCGGAATAACGACTATGGCTGCTGAGGAGGAAACTTGTTATCTGACTGTCGCTAGATGGATAGAACTCATTTGTAATCACGCAAGAAGTTTACAAGACTTCCTTAAGAGAGTGAAAAAAAAAGAAAAAAAATGAAAATATGGCTAATATTATCCTGAAGCGCAAGTTGTTATGTGGTTATGAGCGCCAGTTGTTGACTTTACAATTCATTTGATGATGGGAGGTTTTACTCGCAGAAAGGTTGGTAGGATCGACTTTATGAGTTCATCATAAAAGCAACAGAAACATTAAGCCTCAAGCCTCAAAAGAAGTTGCACTGAATGTAGTTTTTTTTTTTTTTTAANTTTTTTTTTTTTTTTTAATAGCACACATCAGCAACATCACTCTGAGTGTAATCATCAAAATTTGTAGCCTTGATCCACATATTATGCTCCTACTGTTGTCCCCCAAGACACATGCGTGCACATTTTAATCACTTAAATCACTTTATGAGATTTCGTGTTTGGGCATGTGTGTGTGTGTGTGCGTGTGTGTGCGTGTGTGTGTGTGTGTCGTAACCAAAGACAAAACACTCTTAGAGGGCTTGGTGTCTCACTCCCTGCCGTGTGATGGATGGATGGACAGTCGTACATGTCTAATTATCATTAGCCTCCCGGAGAGAAATGGGAAATTTTATTACTGTAACACCTTTATCAGCAAATGATCATCCTCCTGTTGTTAGGATAAGCCAATGAAAATCGGATGTCTGGCATTCACAGAAGTTCAGATAAAACTTTGCCTGGCTACTATGGTTACGACTCCATCATACCTTTGTAATGCCACTGATCTAAGTGTCAATTTGTACTCCATTAGCAGACACTCTTTACTGCTACATGTAGTGGTTAAACTGTAATGTAGATGAATCTTAGTGTCACAGTATAAGTTATGGATGGAGATGGCATGCTAGCATATTTTGTTAGCATACTAAAATCTTAAGTCAATAGAGCCCCTCTCTCCTTGTGGTGGCAGAGGGGTGTCATGATGGGTGGGATCATGGTGTGAGCAAGATCGCATCTCAAAATGCAGGATACACACCGATAGCTTGCTGTGTACATTTAGAACAATTGTCCCAATTTCGCTGCAAGCAGGCATTTTCTTGGTCCATTTGGTTACTTCTTGATTTAAAAAAAAAAAAAAAAAAAAAAAGTAAGAAAGACACAAAAGGTCAGCATCTCCAGAAGACAGCATTTGTCCACCACTGTTTATAGATGCTTTGTATATTGCTCTGATTTTTTGCTACCATGTTCTTGCATTGCACATATGGAGAAGCAGAACATATTTACAGGATTGCAGCTCTATTTTCTCTGCTGCAGCTCCACTTTGTGATGAAAGGAGACAGGTGAAAGAGAGGTATATTCACATAACACTTCTTCTTCTTTTCCTTTTGGCTTTCCCTTCAGGGGTCACCACAGCGAATCATCTGCCTCCATC
>VXCM01005722.1:0-19171 GCA_014773175.1 Lucifuga dentata
TTTGTACACATCTATTTAAATTATATTTACACAGCTAAAAAGATAAATATACTTATCAAAGTGTACCAGTATGAATATATATATATTTATATATAGATATAGATGTGTGTTTGATATTTACAACAGTAGCAGGGATGGTAGCAGCAATCAATAAGTATTGCACAGAGTTGTAAACACCAAAGTAGTTAGCAGCAAGCAGGATAATTGTTAGCAGCAATCAGAATATATTTCACAATTTACATGGTAACGATTTAAATGGTGAACAAGGTGCCATGGGAACAGAATTGCACATGATGGTGACATTGACAGAGTAATGTCCAGGTCAGCGGTTATTTAGTGTTCTGATGGCCCAAGGGTAGAAACTGTTTCTTAGTCTGGAACAACATCTAGATCATTTTATATAATCTTGTGAATTACCTTTGAAAAGGCATCTTTGAGAGGAATAGTATAAATACAGTACAGTTATTTTAAATACAAAGATAAGGAGTTTAGATAAGGAGCTGCAAATAAAGAAATAAAACATATTTTTGCTCACAGCTTCAACAAAGAGGCCACGTAGTTTTGTATTCCTGAGGAAAAAAAAGCTTGAATAAGAGCTTATTCATTATCCAATTATGTAAGCTTCCTGGAATTTGTAGTTATGCATTTACTGGGACACTATCTACAGGGCAAGCATGTGCATACACCACAGAGCTACTGTATGTGAACAGGTACAGTGTCTTGCATGCCATTTAACATCACTGTCGTCTTTCTTTTTTTTATCAAAGGGAAAGCTGAAAATACAAACATATTTAGATTTTAGCATTTGGCATTTAGCAGTGTTCTCATCCATACTCACAATAAGGTATTTATGCTGATATATAAATGATTACTTTTAATTTCAGGTTAAAGATGGCCCCTCATGGAAATTTAACAGCATTTCTTTTCCTGTTATCGATTCTCTGCATGTCATGGAGATTTGCTCATGGAGGCAAGATTTTGATTGTTCCTTTAGATGGAAGCCACTGGGTGAACATGGACATTTTGATCAAAGCTCTTCACTTTCAAAATCACTCTGTCACGGTGATACGAACCTCTAAAAGCTGGTACATCAGTGACTCCCCTTATTACAATACAATCACAGTTCAGGTCACCGAAGGCTTTGATGTTGACTTCGTTAACCCAATCTTGAAAAAATTAATTGCTTTAGAAAGAGGAGAAAATTCAGTTATGACCTTTGCAAGTTTGCAGCTTGAGATGTTTACTACAATGTTTAACATACACAGACTGGTTTGCCAGATGGCTACTAACATCTTTAAAGATGAAGACTTGATGGATTTTCTAAAGGAGAGTAAGTATGATCTGGTCCTGACTGACCCAGCATGGGGGGCAGGTATTATGCTGGCTCACTACCTTAAAATCCCGTTAATCTATAATGTTAGATGGGTAACCAGTGGTGAGGGACATTTGGCCATTGCACCTTCTCCTTTGTCTTACGTTCCAATGACTGGCTCAAAACTCTCAGACAAAATGACTTTTGTACAAAGGGTCCAAAATCTACTTTTCTACTTAATATGGCAAACTCAGGATATATTAGTAATCCACCATCAGTATCAAGCTGTTTGTGATGAGTTCTTTGGACCAGGAGTCCGATTTAATGACTTATTACAGGGAGCAGATCTGTGGCTCATGAGAGCTGACTTTGTCTTTGAGTTCCCTCGCCCCACAATGCCTAATGTTGTCTACATGGGAGGGTTCCAGTGTAAAGNTTTGTCTTTGAGTTCCCTCGCCCCACAATGCCTAATGTTGTCTACATGGGAGGGTTCCAGTGTAAAGCTGCTGAACCTCTTCCTCAACATTTGGAGGAGTTTGTTCAGAGTTCTGGAGAACACGGTGTCATCATCATGTCTCTGGGGACTATGATAAGTGAACTTCCTGCTGATGTGACAAATGAGATAGCTGCAGCTTTTGCTAGATTACCCCAAAAAGTTATCTGGAGGTATAAAGGTGAAAGACCAGCAACTCTGGGCAACAACACTTTACTAGTTGACTGGATGCCACAGAATGACCTTTTAGGACATCCCAAGGTCAAACTGTTTGTGGCTCATGGAGGCACAAATGGACTTCAAGAAGCTATTTATCATGGAGTTCCAGTTGTGGGTCTACCTGTGTTTTTTGACCAACATGACAACCTGCTGCGTTTAAAAGAGAGAGGAGCAGCTAAGGTTTTAACATTAAACATAGTGGACAAAGACAACAACTTCTTCAAAGCCATACAGGAAGTCCTGCAGGAGCCTTCGTACAGGATGAACATGCGGAGACTCTCCAGACTGCACAGAGATCAGCCAATGAAACCTCTGGACAGCACCCTCTTCTGGATAGAGTTTGTCGTGAGACACAAAGGTGCTGCTCACCTGAGAACAGAGTCCTACAAAATGCCTTGGTATTCCTACCACTCTGTAGATGTGGCTGTATTCTTGCTTGGAGCTGTGTTCCTCATGTTTTTAACTGTTTTCATGTTCATAAGGTGTTTGTACATTGTAATACATAAACAAAAAGTTAAACGTGAGTAACTATTCAAGGAATATAAGTCCTATATGGGATATATTGGTATTCTTACCACTCTGTAGATGTGCTCTTGACTTTTCCGTTGATTCTCATGGTGATTACTTTTCTCTCCTTTGCATTGTTCAGAGTTGTATGTCAGGACATGCAATTTGTTATATCATTTTTACAAAGTAAAACATAATCATGTTGAACAGGACATTTATTGAAAAAACTGCAATAAGAGGTCATGTAAATCATAAATGTGTAATGATTCTGATAATTTCAGTTTATATTTCCTTTAGTAGCAACACCTCTGTGCCGTTTCAAGGATTGCTTGAAATACTTTGTTACAGATCTTTGTGACCACTGATCAGTCCCTGTTATAATATACTGATGTGTGGTTAAATATTTAGAGGTATGTATGTATGTATGTATGTATGTATTATATAACAGGCATTCATAACAGTTTTCAGTGGAGACTAATGGTCACCTTGCTGAGATGTGGAAGATGTATTTCACACATGCTTCATCCTTTAACAGGCTCAGTCAGCTGCAGTCTCCTCTGTAGAGTATAGCACTGAGATTTTTATGTATTCATAATCACATGTAAATTTGAAATTTGGATGAATTCTGGAGGTTTAAGATCCACCTGCTTTTATAAAACAGAAATTTTTACAAGAATGAGAGCAGTTTGTTTTCCTCCTCTTCTTTTTCTTATCTCGACACCTGAGGTTGAGGGCTTTGACCCAGTACTGGTCAGTTACAGAACAGTAATCAATTAATGTCAATATGGGTGAGTGAACATGAGGACGAGTCTAGTCCATACACTAGTTTTACACTTTTATTCTGGAGCTGTAAAACTTTCCCATTATTATTACTCCCTCACATCACAAAGTAAACTTACAGTAATTTTCTTCAAAATCAAACATCCATTTATTGCCACCCGGTCGGACAAATATCAAACCACTGAATCGACGTTATCGGCGCAAAACAGGCCCATACGAATGGGCTAGTAGGGGCCTACTACACCTATTAGAAGGTTCAGCAGGCCGTTATTAGTGATTCCTATCACTGATCATATGACTGATCCAAGATGGCGCACACTCGGAGCCTCAGGAGCACACGCAGTTAGGTTTTGAAGACATCTACGCCTGGAAGGAAGTCGATAAGTTCGTTTGTCTTCCTCTTTATTACTATGCATCTGTAAGTTAGGGTTAAGGTTAGGGTTAGGGTCACTCCTGAGGCTCTGAGTGTGCACCATCTTGGATCAGTCATATGATCAATGATAGGAATCGCTAATAATGGCCTGCTGAACCTACTAGTAGGTGTAGTAGGCCCCTACTAGCCCATTCATATGGGCCTGTTTTGCGNCCTGCTGAACCTACTAGTAGGTGTAGTAGGCCCCTACTAGCCCATTCATATGGGCCTGTTTTGCGCCGATAACGTCGATTCAGTGGTTTGATATTTGTCCAATCGGCTGTTATTGCGCAAATGTCATTTGTCACTCACTCAATACAATGACAACATCAGCAACTACAGTGCTTATTATTTAAGAAAAAAAACCCAGTAAATTTATACTACATTTCAAAAAAGCTGTGGTTGCAAAACATCTAGAAACACTTGGTCTTTTTATTGCATCATCTGAATTCCTATTTTGTTGCAATGATATACATAATTCATTCAAGATAGATAAGGTGTTGATTGTGTTAAAAGGATTTTTGTCACCCGCAGTTGAAACATGGATTATATATTGAGGAGCTCAGCTTTAGACACTAAATCCCTCTGAGCTCCACAGAGGGTCAGTCACAGTTGACCTTGGATTTTATGTTGTGTAGAAAGAAGCCAATGAAATCAGCAGAAATAAGGTCCAACTGATGGAAATAAAACAATAATACAAATGAAGTCATTCTTGTGGAATAATGTGTAGCTCAGATGGAATAAATTTTTAAAAAAGAAATGTTCATCTAAAACTACTGCAATAAGTCTGAGCAAACCAAAACATCTTGCCAATAAGCCACAGGAAAAAAAAATCTGACTGTAATTAAAAGAGGATATAATTAAACTTCAAAACATATTTATCCTCTGCAGAGATTTCCAGCCATCTGGTGTACCACCAGGGGTGCTTCAAGTACCACTGTGTTACACAGAGCACAGTTTGAGAGCTACCGAATTAAGTAATTTGATGTAATTAATTAATAAAACCAAGGGAATTAGGAGTTCCAGGGAACAACTTTTTACACTCAAATTATTAAACTGAGGGAAAGATTTCTTATAATTCTTTTATTTGAGCTGAACAGGGCTCAAAACATTCTAGTTCATTCTGTGCAGGTGAATGTGGAATCTGGTGTCTTGTCTTTTTGAATGACTTGGCATACAAACTCTGTGCACCGGGCCTTGCAGCTGTATCATCTTTAGACAAGAAAAAAAATAACATAAAGGTCACACAGTTAAAATATGCATACCTAAAAATATTTCGATGTACGTTCATTTATTCTGGGCTCTTTTTCTCTTTAGCAGTTTGCATGACAGTTTTTGTGGTAGATACCTTTTGTGAGACAGACAGCATGCTATCAAATGTTCTTCATATCTGGCCTACTGTGACAGATAAAGATGTGGTTTTCCTGTAAGATGCTTTCCCCTCTGTAGCAGAGAAGTGAAAAGCCACATATGTGTTGGCTTCTAAGCTCATAACTGTAACTTATATACTGTTTCTTTGATTATTATCATTGATTTTTATTTTGTTTAGTCATTAAGAAAACTCCCATCAAGAACAGGTGCTGCATATGAGTAGCTCTAGTTTTCAAATGTGCCCTTCTACCCAGTGTGAAAAAGATATGATGCTGTACTTTCTGCATTCCAAACTTGTCCATTGTCAAAGATCTCATCGATGTTGGAGTACGGATATCCATTCTCATCTGCATGTGAAAAGTTAAAGTCATCTTTTAGCAAAAGGCAAGAATGATAAACAAATAATGTCATATAAAATTTAATAATGTAATAATAATGTAAAATAAAACCATGGCAACATGGCTGTACAGTTTTTGGAGATGGTGGAGTTATCATTTACCTGCCTCACTGTGTACGTCCTCACTGGCAGCATCATAAAAACCCTCAGCAGTCACAGAATTCTGATATCTGAAATGTAAATGTTGTCATTGTTTTCAATGAGTAATAACTAAAAGAGACATGTTAATGCAGTAAATGTTGCTTTAAGATCATCAACATCATTCTGCTGAGCACTGGCAGTTCCACAAAACAAGAAGCAAATGAACACTTCTACAATTATTCAGGAAATAATAATTTCCTGAATAATTTCCTGATACCTTTTTAATAAGGTATCTTCTTAAAATCTGAAAATGGTATGAAATAGAATTTTTTGTGTGGTTTTGTCTAGTTTGGATAACTCAGGTGTTATTAACAATTCAAATGGCCAAATGGATGTGTTAAAAATATGAATAAAAAAAATGAAGCCTTTGAACTTTGAACAGAATTATGTCCATCACCTGATCTAGCAGAAAAATTAATTTTTTTCCACATATTTCATTACCTCTCTTGTACTTTACTGTACTGTATTATGATAGCTGTGATATAACATATTGAAATATTTCTCACTTATCATGCTGAAAGTAACAAAGAAAAAAAAAATAAGTAATCAAATAAAAAATAAAAATATATAAAATTATATATAATATAAAAAATAAAATAAAAAGTAATTTATATTCCTTACCCTATTTCATCGTCACTGTTGACTGACTCATCTGAAAAATTTAAAAAAGACTATTACATGTGTATATTTATATCCTTGTATAACGTCAATCATTGTATGACAATATCGTTAACTTTATTTATATGGTGTTTTAATGAATATTTTACAAGTACTTAGGAATTAACAGGTTTGAGTCAATAAAATGTGAATTCAGGTAAAACTTAAATTATCATCCATCATTATATCCACTTTAATGATGACACAGCTGTTTTGAAAACATTTTTATGCCAGCGGCACCACTGAAAATTCAGGATGTTTTGTCAGTCCTCAGAGAGTTTGTGTATTAAAATGGAAGTCAGCTATGCTGTGTTTGCTGTCTGAGTCATTACAGACAATGCAATTATAAATTTCCCAGAGGATACATTTACTGTAATCCTGTCTTCAGCATACCATCATGTGCTCCCAGTGCATCCTCTGCTCCATCTGTCTGCTGCAGCTCCTCTGCTAGCATGTCTGAATTTTTCTGCTGACACAGTATACTGCAAAGAAAACACAATTTAAACAATGTTCAAGTCTTTTAATCTTAAAAGAACTTAAATTATATTGTTGACCAGTAAATTATATTTTACTATGATCAATGCTAAAACTGTATATGTTTAGTAGTCAGCATAGCTTGGTTTTCTTATTAAAATAAATAAATAAATAAAAATTTATATATATATATATATATCACTATTTTGTGCACAAAATACTGAAAATAATCTTGAACATCTCAAACTGAAACAGCTTGTTTGCTAGTATCTGGGTATGCCTATTGATCTCTATTATCAAAATAATATAATATAATATAATATAATATAAGAACAGCAAACTCACCATGCAGAGCAAAAAGGTGCGTAGCCTGTTAAAAATTAATACAGTTTCTAGTTAATGGTAGCCACACATATTTAGGTTTGAACATTACTTCTATGTGTAGATAAACCAGCTTGATACTGATGATATGATAATGAAATACTGAAATGTTAAATCTGAATTCATCCTGCGTTTTTTACATTTGGAACAGGAAAAGTAATATTGGAACTTCATTGAGTACTTTATTGTATGTAGCCTACATATTGCATGTAGCCTTATTCCCACAAAATGGCAAATATGAAATATTTGATATGATCTGACCTTGTCTGTTGATCCACACTGTGAGACACAGGAGCATCATTACCATCACTGATATCGCTATACAATACATAATCTCTCTGACCACATTCTCTGGAAAGCAAAACAACAATGTATTTTTTACCAATTGAAAACAAATCTTAGGGACATTTAAACCACTATTTGAAGCAAACAGAATGGTATTTCTACAGACTAGATCCCTGCTGCCCTCACCTTTGACCACAAGAAAAACTCCATTATTTCCGTGGAGTTTTCCCTCCTGTTCATAGACACACTTTGACGGCAGGATGACACAGCTATAATGACCTGAATCCCTCAGGACAGCACCTTTGATGGTGAAATTTGCTTCCATGCGTGCAACGTTAAATGGCTGCACTTGGAGAATGGTCTCATTTTTTCTTAGGTAAGAGTGAATGAGTTGACTTTCACAGTGTGTTTGCAGGGTGTCAGAAACAGTACATCTGAATTTAATATCGTCTCCCTCGTTGACAGTAGGTGCCCCAGATACTGAAATATCTGCAGGGAGAAAATTGGCTGCATGACAGAGGGAGAACATGAGTTGAATGAGTTGATACTGGTCTAAGGCATATTTAGGAATATGTAGTTTTATGGTAAATTATCCAGCATGAAGTTACATAACAGGCTGAATAAGCACTGCAAAGACATGAACAAAGGGGCTTCACAGATGATCCTTACCTGTAACCCGGATTGGGATTATGTTGTCTCCTCTCTTGTTTACGTTGGATGGCAAATAATTTTTTCTGGAGTAAACGCAGCTGTAATTTCCATTGTGCTTCATACCAACTTTAAATACAGTGAAGCCTGTATCAGTTGTATGCTCTTTCTGTATCATTTTCTTGATTCCAAGGTCATCCTTACACAAATAGACATAAACCATCTCGGGTTGTTTCTTGAACCCAAATGTGCTGCAAATTACATAAAGGTCAGAGTTCTCGTTTATAGTATTCTGTGGGACCAGGATCTTTGCAGGGAAAATATCTACGATCAAAGAGATAAAGCATGTTAAAAAAAAATTTATCAATTACAAAAAAAAAAAAAAAANAAAAAAAAAAAAAAAGATGCAATGCAGTGGCCATAAATTTAACATCTAATTTACAATAACACCTTGTGCAGTCATGTTGAGTAATGTTGAATATAAACACAATTTAGCTCACCAATGTTTTGGCTCATCAGCTCTTTTGCCAAACAACCTAAAATCAAAAATAAGTGAATTGAACCTGCCAGTTTAACTTACACACAACCGTTAGTTCTGCTGTAAATGATAACAATTCACAGTTAAGTGTGTTCACTGTACTCACACAGGAGAACGGTGATGAGAATGGTGCCCATGACGACCAGCATGACTCCACCGTGTACTTTAGTGTAATCAGACCATCAAGGTTCTCAGTAACATTGTGGAAACTTGTCTAAACCCAGAGAAAACTGAAAGAGTTGTATGGTATTGTGGGAAACTATAAATGACAACTTCCTGTTCATTGCACTGCAATTGTCATCTATGATAGGTTGTGATACTTGAAGGTTTTTGTTGTAAAGCTAAGTATCATCAGTTTAACAATTATTTATACATGCTTTTACTGAATGATTGTTGGCAAGAATATAAAATGAACTACTTAATATCTTTCAAACAGGTATTTACTTCTGCCAAGTATGTTCACCCATGTCAGTTGGGGTTCTGTACCAAGCTGTAATGAAGTCAGAGTGGAAGGGTGGGACATAGCCCAGGGATCTGGATCTGCAGGCAGATCTATGAATTTCTTCAACAATTTCTGAAGATAAATATAAGATAAGATTTTCCCCACAGGGATAACACTTTATCCCTGCGGGGACACAAGGTTGACAGAAAGCAGAGTATGAATTACACCAGAATACAAATTGCTAACAGTGCAAGATAAGGTGTTTTTCAAAGTGTATCAGTTTCTTCCAAAGTAATACACTATTCTTCAAGAAAAATCAGCCATGTTTATCCTATGATAGAGTAACAATTGAGCCCTATTATTAATCTAGTTGTTTCTTTCTCTTTAGATCAGTAGATTATCAGAACAAGATCATTTTATCAGGGACTGTTCAGCTTTGGCAGAGATGTGCTCGAAAGCCCTTCTTGCTTGTGATTGGACATTACCTTGTGTCAACAGCCTTTGTCCCCTGAGTGCAAATTTTACCCATATTCAGCTGTTATACAACATGTTAACTGATCTCTTGAGTAACGTGACTGTTTTTGCACGATGGCACCTTGCAAAGACACAAGACAAAACATTCAGTGGTACCTGGAGAGGCTCATCTTTTCATGATTAATACAGTATCTGTTTGGAGATCTCCTGCAGGTCAGACAAATGAGTTCTGAGTGAGCTTTAATTAAATTTGTCAGCCAGGGGTTTCTTATCAGATGTGACAGAAAGCTAAAACAGTATCTATGTGCCTCCCTGCCAGCATTCAATTAATATGAGCTAGATTTCCTTGTAATCACATGGTCTGCCATCTGCACAGAGTTTTAGTAGTATAATAATAATCAATCAGGATGCAGAGTCTGTAAATATACTCACAGCCCACAGAGTAACAAACCAGTCTCACTTTATGCATCTCAGCAGCTGAAATAACACTATATGAGCTATTACCCACATATATTCAATAGGCAGACTCCGGCCCAGATATGGACCTAAATATAATCTAATCCAAGCTGACCTGAGCTGCTTGCAATTGATTCCTCAGTATCCTGTTGCTGTTGTCTTTCCAGTGCTAGGAGCCAAAGTTAGCAAGCTTATTGTTGGCGATATTAGCTGTGTTGAACAGGTGAAATGGCATGTTAAAACACCAATAGGAAGAAAGAAAAGTTGACAATGAGACCCATGCATTAAAGGATAATTGGACTAAGCAATATATATTCAACCTACCTTTTATGCCAAAGTTTAAGACTTGGTTACAACAAAAAGGTGTCATGTCTCCCATTTATGCTTTTATGTACATTGTTCTGGAGTTTTTTAAACTTAAATGTCACTCACTTTAATCCATCCTTCCTGGATTATGGGTTGTTCTAAGGGGGATCTGACCTTTACACCAGTAGTGGATATATGCATTAAGCTATAAAGAAGTAATGCACCAGTGCTCTAGTAGAAGCAAAAATTTGTATATTGACAAGGAAGACTTGTAAGATGAAGAAAGAAAGTCAATGAGGTCCTTCATCACTTACTCATTTATATTGAATGTGATCCAGTAAGATGATTTAGCTCCAAGGGCCACAGCTGAGATCCTTAACTGTGCTGTCCTCAGCCTGAGGACGTGGGACAACATAAACAAACCCTCAGAGTCCTTAATAAAGTTACATCTACATCCCAGAAATATTGGTATCTGAAAGAAATGACTATTTAACAGAGAGAGAGAGTTACAATGCTGATTATACATTAAAGGTCCACCTTACATCTGTTTTGAAGATTTATTAATTAAATAATCACTGGAACAAAACAGGCCCATAATTTAGCACTTACAGGGGCATTTGTCTACACTCAAAACATGACAATGTATCACATGGTCAAATAAATTATAGGTGAAATTTCCAAAGTTAAGTGACTGCACTGTTACATAGATAATGCAGACGTATCTTTTTTACATTTGATCTGTCTGGAGTAATATATCTGCCATCTCATTTAGCTGACAGCAAAACAGGTGATATATCTTATTTACAACTGTCTGAAAGCATTGCATCATTTGTAGTAGCACACCATGACCACATGGTGTCAGTCTGTGAACACATTCTGCATTCTTTGTTTTTAGAAATATGAAAGTCTACAGTATTCTACTGAATGTTAAACATTTATACATTGTCCTTGTGGCATGACCCTCACTATAGACATATGTGCATACAATTATAAAAACTTATATGGAATTTACTTGTTTACAGAGCGTGTATGTTATGTATGCACACATTTCAAATTAGTTCATGTGCAAACTTTTGATATTAATGTGTGTATCAGTTAATTATTTATCACTTCTTGCCTACAGATATTTCTCAACTAGTGTTCTGGTGTCCATGTTTACACATTTTAATCTAATTATTGAAGTAGTGCTTGAAGGTGTTGCTAAAGTGATTTGGACATGGTAAAGTAATTGTATGGTCAGCATGATCTTTGACACTTTTCAGCATAGGGACTTCCTCTGTAAGCCAAACAGCAAATGGAAAAACAGACAGACTGAACCACTTGCATCACTTTTGGCTGGTATGGTTGGTTATCTTTTCCTCTTGGCTTTGGAATCCATTCTCTTTTCTCTAGCTGAGTCATTGCAAGACTTTAGGTTTACTGAATGGTGAGCAGTTCAAATAGTCATTTGTGTTAGCTTTGACAAATGAGTCAAACGTCTTCTCCGAGTAATAGAGGCTGGAGGAAAAGGCCCGCTGTTCCCAGGATACACACCAGGACAAAAACCCATAGAAAGATCCTGTCGATTACCATGGCAACATACTTCCAGTCATCCTGAACCTGTGGGAGGATCAAAGTGGAAATACACTTTAGCAGTGTCACATTGGTGATATTGAGAATTTCTGGAAAGAGAGTTTTCTTATTTGTTACAGTGGTGTAAAATTTATACTTAAAGGTACTCATCAATTAATTTTCTACCTTTTAAAACTTTTGCCAAGCTATTTTTTGACAGGTTTTGAAACCTGCATTGTTTACACCCAAGTGGTCTTCTTCTTCTTTCTGTTCATTTGTACATTACTGCCACTGTGCTACTGTCGTTGTGTGGAACTGTGTGGAAGAGCTTGTCACTGTTTTCATTAGATAATCAGTCTTGGAAGATTTAGTTAAAAAAATTTGACATGCAATGTGCTACAGTACTACAAATGGTCAAAACTCTATTGTTCACCTTTAGATTTGTTTGTACGCACCTCCTTTGCTTCATTCTGCAGTCTCATGTTCTCTGCAATGTATTTCACACTCTCAATAGCCTCCCTGACCTCAGGTGAGAGGGGTGAGAGCAACATTAATCCTCCATCCAGACACTCTGAGCTGGAGCACTGACTTCCTCCTCCAACCCCTCCAGCAAGGGCCCCCAGACTGCCTGGCCCTCCACTCCCTCCTACAGGGTCCACAGGCAGTTTGCCGAATCTCTGATGCCAGCAGCAGTTGCAGTGGCCCTCGCAGTGCAGAAACCCCGGGTTTGGACCCTTGGCTGGGTCTCCTCTTAAGTTATTGAGGGTGGAAAGCTCTGTGTTATTGTAAACTCGCTGGCGATTTGTCAGGCTGGACACTACGCTGGAGGCCAGGGCCTGAGATTTATGCTGCTTTTGCGGAGTACCCGATGAAAGGATGGCACAAGGCCGAGAATGCAATGTTTGAGAAAAGCCAGCAATTGCTATTTTCTCTGGGTCCCGCTCTGGCCTGGTCATGAACATCACCTTGGGAAGCAGTCCTAGGAACACACTCCTCACCCAGCAGGGCATCGTGTGTGTCTTTGGTGTGCGGTAGTGGACATTCAAGACAAAAACAGTGATAACAATGGAGAGGGTGACAAAGATCATGGTGAAGAGGAGGTATTCACCAATCAGGGGGATGACAAGTGAGGTGGAGGGGATTGTTTCTGTAATTACCAGGAGGAACACGGTTAAAGAAAGCAGGACAGAGATGCACAGAGTGACTTTCTCTCCACAGTCAGATGGCAGGTAGAAGACAAGTACAGTGAGGAAGGAGATGAGGAGGCAGGGGATGATCATGTTGATGGTGTAGAAAAGAGGCAGGCGACGGATGTACAAAGAGTAAGTGATGTCTGTATAAATCTCCTCACAGCAGTTGTACTTAATGTCATGTTTGTAACCAGGGGCATCGATGATCACCCACTCGCCACTTTCCCAGAAATCCTTGAGATTAATGGTTGAGCCAATCAGCACTAGATCAATCTTAGCCTTGTCATAAGTCCATGACCCAAACTTCATGGTACAATTTTGGTAGTCAAAGGGAAAGTAAGTGACGTCTATCTTGCAGGAGCTTTTGAAAATGGCCGGAGGGATCCAGGTGACATCACCGTTGTAACGAAGCAGGGCCTTTGTTTTGTCATCTACCTGGAAATCTCCAACTGCACTGTGGAACGACAGTAGAAAAACAGTAAGGGAGAAGTAAAAGAGAGAGATGGAGTGCAGGCTGGAGGAAAAAGGAGGATGTTTAAATTGAGTTGATGTCGGTGATG
This sequence comes from Lucifuga dentata, assembly GCA_014773175.1. Lineage (NCBI taxonomy): Eukaryota > Metazoa > Chordata > Actinopteri > Ophidiiformes > Bythitidae > Lucifuga > Lucifuga dentata. The sequence goes on from VXCM01005722.1 coordinate 13,595, forward strand.
ATTTTAGTTGTTGAACTGGATTTTTAATTTAACCTCACTTGTTGTAGAGCACAATGTCTGGCTTCCAGATCCTGTTGGATGGCACTCGGATAAACTCTACACCTCCAAACGTTTTGGGATCCCATCTGAGTTTGTAGTCATTCCATATCTGATAATGGAATTATTTAGTTGCATTACACACAATTATAAGCATCTTTTTAAATAAAGCATTTGTCATACCGTAGCGCTACAGACAAATCTTTATCAACAACAATAAAGAGTCTGATATTCTATTTGAGGAAATGATGGATATCTGCCACCTGAAAATGAATATATTATTACATTCAGCCAAAATGGTGTTGAATAAGAGAATATAATTAAATGCAGTTCATGGATCATGGTGGCTATCTAAATCTTTACCCAGAATTTGGCAGTGGGAAATCCCTTCCAAGCTCACCTAATACCAAATGCCTTTATTGTGATTAAATATCTGAATTCATCATTTTGATAAGTGATTTAAATGAAATCATCATAAGCTGTTATATACAGATGCAAAGGACATTAAAGAGATTTAAAAGCAAGAAGGTATTAGTTGTTTCCTCATGGAGATCATATTTTAGTAGACAAATCTGCTCTTAAACACATTCTCCTGGAAAATGTTGCTCAAAAAAACAATGAGCAGATGTCATCTGCAACCATGCAACCATATTAACAGACTTTATATGTCTGTGAGGAGATAAAATGGCCCAAAGTTTACAACGTGTTTTATAGTCCTTTTGGCTACTGTTTGTGATCTGCTCAGTCAGTGATCCTCATCGGACTCATAAAGCAACAACAGTAAAACAATTGCAGAGAGCTGTTCAGATTTTATTTAATTAAGAAATGGTTAGAGAATACTGTAAGATTTTGTTGGTCAGTGATGGTCTTAAGGGGAAATGTACCTCGCTCCATTCTTTGGATGTTGTTTGAAGACATGTTAAAATGAGAGATGAAATTAAAGGAAGGGAAATGGTGCTTCAGCTTATAGCACCAAAATGTAATTCCAGGTCGGCCCTTTATGAACATGGCTCCAGCACAGATGAGGATTTCTGCACCCTGCCTCATTTCATTCAAACATTGTTCAATGCACCATGTATCAAGACAGTAAAGGGACCAACTGACAAAGTCATCATCCAGTAAACCTGGTCTAAGTGATTATGAAGTAGAGTACAATGATCAGTGGTGAAAAAAGTCTCGTCTTTCATCTAAGTAAAAGCACAATGGAAAATATCCAATTACTTGTAAAAGCCTGGCATTCAAAATTCTCCCTAAGTTAAAGTACTTATTGTGAAGAATACACCCTGTCTGAGTGATATGTTTTTGATTGTTTATCTGGTATCAGTAATCAAAATCTCCAGAATTTGGAAATATGAGGTTTTCCTGACAATGTAATAAACCTCATGTCTCTAGTGTTGAAGCCTTTGGAAAGGAATCATAAAAATTCTGAAATAAAATAATAATAAAAAAAAATTGGATATGCAAACTTTTTTTTTGTTTTGCCCAAAAATTGAGATACTGAAGTTTTCACCCTAAAACCCTGTATCTTAATTTTTTTTTTTTCAGATCAGTTAAGGATCACATGCTCCTGTATACTACTTGAGTAAAGTGTCTCACATCTTTCCCTTTCTAAAACTCTTAAGATAACGTCTGAAATACTTTGTGCCATTGAGCAAAACATTGAAATTCAAGTTTTGTTTTTTTATTTTACCTGTCAACAGCAATATTTATGAGTTTATTCTATGTTGAATTTAAGTTTTAATCTGCAAAGTAAGCACAGCTCTCTGGCATATGTAGTGGAGTTAAAAGTACAATATTTGTCTCTGTAACTTAGTGAAGTAGAAAGAAGTAGCACAAAATGAAAATGTCATGAGATTGCAGTTCACTTTCTGTCCATCAGACTGAACCTGAGTCACCTGTCCTGACTCAGTCACCTGATCTCCTCACCTGGTCCCGATCCCAATGTCTATACATACCGGTTATTCCCTTTGTTCTCTGCCAGATTGTCCTGTGTGTTTTCTGTTTCTGGCTTCTTCACCATTTTCTGATTACCTGTATTTACTCTTTATTGCTTGCCTGATTCTCTGCCTGACTGAACCCAGTTTTTGTATCCTGACTTTGGCCTGTTTCACTGGTTATCTTTCTTTTTCAGCCTATTTTTGGATCTTTTGTCTGATTATCTACCTGACTGTTTTTGTATCTTGACCTTTGACTGTTCTCAGGTTATTTGCATATGAGCCTCGGCTCTTGTTGGATGTGTTTGCCTTCCTCTTGAACTATATGTTTAATCTGATCATCTGTCTGTTCTGTACTTTTGCCACGTCCACTATTAAGACTATTTATGCACATCACCTCTCTTTTGCCTGCAAATGAGTCCAACCCTGTAGCCACCCACAGGACAGAAAATGTTTCAGTACCTAAAAATTGTACCTAAGTGGAGTGTTTTTTTTTTTTATTATATATACTTGGTTACTTTTCATTTTCACTTGTGCAGTTGAGGTTCATTCAGATAATCAAACTTAACTATAATATCACAGGTTAAAAGTAGAATTATGAACATGGACAGCTATGATATATTTTAGACCAGATTTCAAAAATGAAAAATGAAACAAAATCTAAGCCCATTTATCTAATAGAAAGTTTATTTAAAAAAAAAAAAAAAAAAANAAAAAAAAAAAAAAAAAGACCACAAGGATCAATGTGTTTAAAAAGCTTCCTCCTATGAATAATTCAATATGGCCATCTAGAATGGAAGAATCATGTATGACAGAAAGCTGGATCCATGTCTTTGTTGAAGGTCACAGACAATAATGCTCCAGTAATGAATGAGTAAACTTACGTGTCTGAGCCACAGATTTGTCTCCATGATCTGGTTGACTTCATCCTGAAAGTAATGGAATTTGGAATTAATGGAATTAAGTGGAATAGACAAGTTAAAGAAAAACTGAAACAAGTTGGAACAAGGTGTACACTATCACAGGTGATCCTGTAATTTACATCTGAGTTGTGTTTGTGCTTTCTGCTGGGTCAGATCTCTGCATATCATGGATAGGAGGAACACCTGAGTCCCTGGCGTCCCTGGCCAGATAGCAGCTCACAGCCTTTACTTTATTCTAACAATTCTAAAAACCTAGGGATGTGGGGAGAGGGAGGAAAAGGTCAGGTTTGTGTGACTGAGAGCATGAGTGAGTCAATCTCATGAGCCAGTGCGTCACATTAACCATTCACGTGACCATTCAGGACTCTGGAAAACAGATATGAATCCAAAGCCATGGGACGTTTTTCTTTTTCTTTTCTTTTTTTTTTTTTTTTTTTTTTTTTAGAAAATTGTGATTTTATTAGCATTTTGATAATTAAAATTATATTAAAAATCAGTCTTCCCGCCACATTTCCCACATCCTTCTTTTAACATGATTTTTTCCAATTGCCATCATGCAGGACAAATACCATGTCTTATGAACAGAATCTCCAACATAAAAGGCTTTGTGGTCTGCCATAGGGATCACTTGTCACCTGTGGGACAGGATTTATAACCACTGAGCCACACCGCCACCTGTTTTGACAGCCTCAAGCAGCCCAGAGAGTCTGTGTCCCCATAGTTTCTGAGTGAGAAATGATGGCTGAGCCAAACAAGCTGATGATCTATTGAGGATCTAAATGAGCTCATATAGCCCTGCTGTAATTGTTGTGGGCTGTCCAATAACAATTGCATCTCTGTTAGGAGCACCAAGTGTGAGGGAATAATGGTCTTCCATCAGCAATAACAGCTCTGCAGCTGGTTATTTCAGCTCAGGGGAAAAAACACAATATTGGTTTTATCTTTATTATCTCTTGACTCAGGGACATTTTAATTCTTATCAAAGTTTTCTGAGAAGATAAATTTTAAGACTGCCTGTATCATGGCAAATAAATTTATATGAGCTGCAATGTTTCAGACTATTCTATAATCAACCTTGAGGGTATTTTCTCTTACATAGTGATGTATACTTTGAACTCTTTGCAACATTTTCTATTTTCTAAACATGGCATAGTGATCCATCCCCTACAGGAGGCTATCATTTATCCATAGCATTGCTGTTCATTCTGTGCATGAAGCTGTCCTCCCTGTCTAAAGTGAGCCCTTTGGTTTAATTTTCACCATGCATTCTGTAACATGTCTGAGTGAAAGAGTGAAGGCTGTCTGTCTGCTCAGCCAGACTCCATTTAACAGACTCCGGAAACCCTGACATTAAATCCAGGGATGCTCATCAGAAGTGGCAGTGACTGAGCAATGCAGCCATCTAAACTGAGAGGGGAAGAGAGAGAGGTACTCAGGCAGCTGACATTTCCCATCTTGTCTTGGCCATTTAAACACCCACACAGTCCCTCACTTTATCTCATCTCTCTTTCAGCTTTATAAAAACACAGCTTTGGTCTGCTGTGCATTGGTAAAGGGTATGTTAGGTGTCCCACAACTCACCACAATTGCCCTTCTTTTCACTAAAGTTTATCATTTAATCTCTAAAAAAGTAGTTTTCTAAAACTGATGGATCAACTCAAAGCTTTGATAGCCATGAGCAGTGCATATTCTAATTAGGCAAATGCTTAGAGCTTTCACCCTGGGTGTTTTATTTATACAATGTGCTGGTTTGCTCTCTGAGGTCACATGCTCATGCAGGGTGATATATGTTTGACTGCTGAAGTATCCGCATAGCTGCAACATAAATCAGCTATCAGACACCAGCCAGTGCAAACAAAAGAGTTGGAGCAACACTGGAATACCATATTAGACCATAAAACTCAACTTACCACTTTGACCAGCTGTGACATGGACACTTCAAACTGTACAATGACTGGGTCAGACACGTTTTCCACTGGTCGTATGTACTGGTTGTAGTTGGAGAATATCACGGAGAAAAGCTTGTGCTCTGCTTCTGAACAGCTGCATCCTGAATGAGAACAGAGGTACACCTGAAGAGACCCTAGAATGATTCTTTTTCTTTCTTTCTTTCTTTCTTTCTTTCTTTCTTTCTTTCTTTNTGAAGAGACCCTAGAATGATTCTTTTTCTTTCTTTCTTTCTTTCTTTCTTTCTTTCTTTCTTTCTTTCTTGTGTCAAGGGCAGGTTTTTATTTATTTTGAAGGTTTCCCTCAGTGTTAAAAAAAAATACTGGCACTAAGACAGTTACATTAACAGGAGATTTATAAAGTTAAATTATGGGGGAATAAATCTGACTTTTCATAACAGTTCACAAAGCTCTTTTCAAACAAATGTTCTATTTTCCACAGGTAGTCATAGCCTAATTGGGGCAACAGTTAAAGCAACAAGTAAGAAGATGTCATGATAAAGTAGTATTACTCACCCGACAGAATGAACAGAAAGAAGGAACAAGTGAGCAAAACAAACAAACGTTTGGCTTTCATGCTGGATCAATAAAAGACAAATGCGAAAATAATCCACCGATCTGCGGAGCGCAGCACGGAGAGCAAATAGACGGAGAAAGTGAAGAGAGGAAAGCGTGTTTGCGTGGACGGAGAGAGAGAGAGAGAGAGAGAGAGAGAGAGAGAGAGAGAGAGAGAGAGAG
>VXCM01005722.1:19186-33946 GCA_014773175.1 Lucifuga dentata
AGAGAGAGAGAGAGAGAGAGAGCGCTGGGGTAATGATGGGGTAGCACCTGGGGAAACAAGTAAGCGGAAGACAGAGAGAGAGAGAGATAGGGAGATGGAGAGGGGAAAGGAAGAGAGGGTGAGAGGGGAGGGAGTAGGAAGAGAAAATAGAGAGGTCGCATGGACAGTGCAATGAAATAATCATTTATATGTCACCCTTTTTTAATTTCAAACAACAGTCTGTCAGTGGTCTGAACTTTCACTTTCATGTTTCAACAGGTTCAAAATAAGCTCTTTTCTGTTCTCAATTGACTGAAACAAGATTTTCTAATGCAATAACCCATATGAGACCTCATTGCTAATCTTCCAAAAGGAATTTGATTTTTATTTTCAAAACACCAGAAGTGTGTGAGATTACATTATAAGCCTAATGGAGGAAAAATAGGTTTGATATGAATGATTTGATATGAGGTAGAATTTGTTCAGTCCCTTAGGCCTGCATAACAATTTTTTGGTATTTTATTCAAAATAGTTGTACCTTTAACAAACCTTGTGATTTTGTAAAATTATTGTTTGTCTGTTTAACCGCTTTCAGTCTATTTGATTGAATACGAATTAGATGACAGCAGATAGTAGATTAAAAACATACAGCCACAGAGGAATGTTACCTAAATAGCAGACTGCTCAGAAAAAAAACAAACAAAAAAAAAAAACATGCACTTTATTGGAATCCTGCTGTCATGTGGCTTGTGATTAATGAGATGTTCCAGTAAGTGTTGACTGAGCTTTGTTTAGATTAAAAATTGACAGTTGGTTATTGATGATACATTGTGGTGTGCTGGGCAGCTCTCTCCTCTTATGAAAGAGAGTGAACAGGTAAATGAAAAAGCAGTGAATGATCATGAAAACCATAAGCAGAGAGTAAAGCGAGTCCTGGCGTCACCACAGATGCTGATTGCTATCTTTTGATTTAAATGAAGCTCGCAAAAGAACCAACAGTCTGCAGAATCTCTAACGAGCTCACTCAGCACTGTTTATTGAGCAGTGTGTGTGTGTGTGTGTGTAGGTACTGTGAGACTTTACTGTATGTGTTTACTTGCCTATGTCTATACACATAAGCACTTAGAAACATCAACTGGCATAGATGTAGTCTCCAGTAAATTGCAATATGAAATATATGAGTTTCATAAGTTTTATTTTCTCCCAGATTTAAAGCCTCAGTGCAGAATCTGTGTGAGTATTTTGCAACCAAATATGTACCGTTCTCTGCAGATACATTAGGGCTACCTCTATATCTCTAACAAGAATCAGGCCTCCAAAAATTGTAAGCAAGATGATTTAAGTTTTAAACAGGACAGCTTTATTGTGTCAATATATTTTTGCCTGGTCACATATTCCAACATTTCCATTAAACAGCTTTCTTATACAGTATATATGATGGGATGTTCTAATCAGCACATCATCAGCAAATGTATTGACCCAGAGGACAGGATTTATCACCACTTACCTAGATCTGCTAAGCACTTTTGAGAAGAACTCTATCATTTTAAGATTTTCCTTCGGTTTTCAGACAGTTAATCTGACTGAAAGTGGACACAGATCAAACTTTGAATACATTTATACATTCCTTAATAACATGTCATATGGTAATATAAGTGATACACAAATCAGGAATCAAACTGGGTCTGAAAGTAGATAAATGTCCCTCCTATCTCTGACATTTTGGGTTTACTCCTACCACGTTTAAACATACTTCCATCCAGAGGGAGAGGGAGTTCTGCAGCTGTCCTTTGCAGATATGAAGGGAAATGACATCAGTGCAATGATGTCACATTAGGTCCCTTGCAGATGCTACTGTACAATTTCCTCAAAACACTGGGAAGTGAACAGATTTGTATTGCTTTAAGACACTGGTGTACAAAATGGCCTGATCTTTTCCTCTTCTTCTTCTTTTTTTTTTTTTTTTTTTTTTTTTTTTAGCAATGATCAAATATGGTTTTGGTTTGGTTTAACACACTCAGGCACATTATTGTTACAATGCTGTCAGTGCTTTTTGACACCATTAATCTCTCAACAAGCAACTTAAGCAAACACAGAATTTATTTGCAACTACATCTGACCTGCATTTGTTTGTAAATTGCCATTTTTATCTAACAGTTAAAGGAGCATATCAGTGATTTTGCATGTTTGAGCCCAATAAATACAACACACATACACATTGCATTACTGCCAACCATTTTCCAAAACATACTACTGGAGTGGTAAATATTAGATTAGTTTTTCCTTCCTTCCAGGCAGCCATTGGTAACAGCTTATTTGGATACGCTGTTAAAAACAATGTGCAGAGACTTGAAACATGCTTGAGATAAGTAATCCATCACAGCGAACCAAATGTCATTCTTATTTTTTGTTGAAGTTACTTAATCTAAACAATCCAATATGGAGCTAAATGGAAGAAAATATGTCTCTACCAGAGAATATAGTCAAGGAGAAGGCGGCTTCTACCAAGAAATTCAAAACAACCGTGCCTTCTACATTTAGATGTATGTTTTAGCAGGTGAAACACTGAATTTTAAAGTTGCTGTATCACCTAAACATTTGTTTTTGCAAGATTCAGAGATCTGGCAAAACAACACAAAAAATTAAATGCGGTTTTATGTTTGGGTAGTATTTATTGGGCTCAAATATGCAAAAACTGATGTGGTCCTTTAAGTTGCTTATGGAAAACCTAATCTTGCCCAGTTCTATTGTTTGCACATCAGATGCGCGGGGTCTCAGAGCTGGGCTGCTGGTTGGGTATAACCTGATTCTGAAAGAGAGGCTGAAGAAACAGGCCCACGGTGCCAACCACACACACTATCACAAAGATCCACAGGAACATACGATCCACCACCATGGCCACATACTTCCAATCCTCAATCACCTGCAAGTGTACATAAAAGAAAATCAAATCAAAACACACATTAATGATAATAATAACACAAACACATTGAGTACTGAGCTCTTTGAAACCACACAGTTCAGAGTTAATGGCCCATGTCTGTGCAAAACTCTGTAGAAGCTGTTATGCCTCCTTGTGTAGTATAAAGAATCCACATGATTTTTAGCATCAAAATCATAAAATTAAAAAAATGAAATATACATATATATATATATGGAGCCCAGGAGGTGTCAGGGAGAAAAAAAAAGTCATGCGAACGAGTTATTAACTCGTTCGCACGACTTACTAAGTTGTTCGCAGACTTACTAACTCGTTCGCACAAGTTAACTAAGTCGTTCGCACGACTTACTTGACTGACGGTTCAGTGAACCGGAAGAAGAAGAATGTAATTTTACAGTCTTCAGAGTTTCTTCTCGCGCTGCTCAGAACGGAACAAGCTAATGGTGACGTACCTGTCAACACTCCCGTTTGTCCCGGGTTTCTCCTGTATTTTCACCCCCTCTCCCGCCATATTCCCATTTGGTAATTTCTCCTGTAAATCCCCTGTGTTTTGAAAGTTACACAGAATCGTAATTGAATCAGTCAAGTTGTTTTGGTCATTCTGTGGCACACAAGTGAGGCGTGCTTGCCAGGGGACACCAGAACCCAAGCGGAACCAAAGTTGATTGAAACAGTTTCTCGTAGGAGGAATAAACAAACATAATACTGTCATGCTAGCAAAGCTTTCGATGAGAGAATAAGATCGGGACGGGCTGGGGTGGGGTGTCATGTCCCAGAAAANAAAGCTTTCGATGAGAGAATAAGATCGGGACGGGCTGGGGTGGGGTGTCATGTCCCAGAAAATCTCGCCTATTTCAATATTGACAGGTGTGCAAGCTGACACGCACACACACACACTGTGGATCGTTTGGATTCAATACAATTTTATTGTCATCTTGGCCTCAAATATGCAGATATAGTTCGGTGTTTGGCTGTCAAACACCGTGTTCTTATATCTTTGGTACCTGTGGAAGGTCTTTTAAATAATACTACTTTTTCCGGTTCACTGAAAGTACGTCGTGTGCACGACTTACTCAACTCGTGCGAATGAGTTTGTAAGTCGTGCAAATGACTTAGCTAACTCGTGGGAACGACTTTTTTTTTTTTTTTTTNTTTTTTTTTTTTTTTCTCCCTGACACCTCCTGGCTCCCTTTATATGTATATATATATATGTGTGTGTGTGTGTGTATTTGGGGCTATATAGTTGCAGAATCCACAGAGGCGTACTGTCCCTTTAAGATATTCACTTACTTGCTTATTTGTGCTGTGTGGGTCGTCATTTGTGTGGTCACTGGACTTACTCTTGGTGTGTTTTTCGACTTGTTGAATGTTTGCACGGAGAAAGTAAAGCTCCCAGCAGGAAGATTAAAACCTAGCCTATGTCTGCCTGATCCCTCCCTCCGATCCCCACACTGGTGACCCCAACGTGATAAATAAATATACAGTATATATATATATATAATATACACATACTGTATGCATATCACACAAATTATTATTTTGTAGTTGACAGTGCTTTGCTATCCATTCAATTTGGTTGGTAGTTTTTGAAACAAGTCATTTCTCATTCCTGGTTGCCTCCCTATTTTATTAATTTGTCAGAGAAAATGACTAATTACCCAAACTCTGACTTCAATTTACTGGGTCACAGCCACTACTTAAAATTACTGGTATTGCTTCCTGCTCCTTAGGGGTCACACAAGGAAAACTGAAAATTATCCCACATCAGTACAAACACCTTTGATCAAATTTACTGAGATCAGAGCAGATGGAAACAGAAAGCACTGTCACTTGAACCTATTCTTCCACACTTCTGTGACACAAAAAATAGTGTCTAAAAATACTAATTAGTCTTCTGATGGCAAACCTTAATTCGGACCTCAGAGTTTATTCATTGCCTAAACTGTGACCTTTGAGAAAACCTTATAATCAGATCAGTAATCAAAAATGATGAGTCCACTCTGCGATCTTGTTTTAAAATCCAAATCATGATAACATTTTGCAGACCTCATCTTCTATTGCCTAACAATTTTAAACAATTTTTAAATGTAAATTAATGTTCAAAAGCTGTAGCTGTGTCAAGATGTGTGCTTTTGCACACTATTTTTCATTTCTTTGAATTTTAAAAACGTTAAAAAAAATATCATACCTTCATTACTTTAGTGCAATTTTTGGATTTGTTTTACATAACAAATTTTGCAAAAACTAATGGCAATGCTTCTGCAATCTTTTTTTTCCAGTAGTTTATAAATTCAACAAAACATTTGATATACATACACTCTGATCATCATCATTGCCCATCATGTGATCAGCCACGAAGTGCACCCCATTCACCGCCTCCTGGATATTAGCAGACAAATCTGAGTTACTTCTCTGCTGAAGATCCTGGGTGGAAGTAAAACCACTGGGAAGGTAGTTGGTGGAATGTATGTCCCCTTTTCTGTTGGTGTGGCTATAGCCCAGTGGTGGAGCAACATTTTTATTAAAGTGTCCTGGTGTGGAGAAGGCAGAGTCTGAAGACAGCAAAGCAGAAGAAGACATGGTAATACCAGGTTTGGATGTAACTGGGTAACCCAAGCCCAGAATTGCTCTCCTTGCCCGTAGACATCGTTGCTGACGAAGCCTCTGGCGAGCAGAGTTATTGTGAGGGCGTCTCATGAAGAGTAGGGCAGGCAGTTTAACGAGAAATATCAGCTTGACCCAGGGAGGCATGGTGTGGGTGCTGGGAGAACGGTGGTGCACATTCAGCACACATACGCTGGTGATAATGGAGAAGGTGACCAGCACCATGGTAAACATCAGGTACTTGCCAATCAGGGGCACATCCAGTGAGGTCGGAGGAACAATCTTTGAGATCAAAAGCAGGAACACGGTGAGAGCCAGGAGGACTGAGATGCACAGAGTCATTTTCTCCCCACAGTCTGAAGGCAAGTAGAAGACCAGGATGGCCAGAGAGGTAATCAATACACAGGGGATGATGAGATTGATAGTATAGAAGAGTGGCTTTCTCTTGATGATAAAGTCATATGTGAGGTCCACATAGGTGGGGTCCAGAGGGTTGACTGTCCGTCTGCCAGGTAGAGCCAAAATATCCCACTCCCCACTGGGTGTGAAATCATCCATGCTGGCTACATCTGACTTCAAAATCAGGTCAATCTCTGTGTGGTCATATGTCCAAGAGCGAAATTTCAGGGTACAGTTCTGCTGGTCAAAGGGAAAATGCTTGACCTCGATCTTGCAGGCGCTTTTGTAGATGGCTGGTGGGAGCCAGTTGATGCTGCCATTGAAAAGGACAATAGCATTGGTGAACACTGTTACCTCATAGGTGCCGTCAGCACTATGAGAAGAGGGAGAACCAGAAAGAACCTTTAGCACCTCTGAATAAGTCTCAATGGCCAGTGTTTTTCCAAGGCACCATCATTACAATTGTAGCATTGCTAGGGGAAAATTACTCTTACTAAAATTCCTGTTGTTAATTTCTGTGGTTGAGGACATTCTGATCAATATTTGTGATTTAGAACAATCTCAAAATCAGCCTTTTTTTCATTTCTGAATAATGTCTCTGGATATTGATGCATGTTGATACAAGGTGTAAATGTGACCAATGTGTAAATCTTAACATATAGCAGTACCATAACGATAACACTGAATCACAATATTTTATCAAAAAATAAACTGTAGATTTCAACTGTAATTCTTCAGTCTGTCTAGGAGAGTATTGTACAATAGAAACATGTAAAAATTATTGAAATAAATTATCAGCTGCTTCAATCTTAAATGCAAATATTGTATAAAAAAATGTCAAGACAACAGTGCGATGCTTACTTGTTGTACAGAACAATATCAGGGAGCCAAATGTGTCTGGAGGGAATACGCAGCTTGTCGATACCTTCGTATTGTGAAGGGTCCCATGATAACCTGTAATCCACCCAATGCTGGAGAGACAGAGACACTTTCTCAGTATCTCTTTTCTAATTACATGCCTCATTATTGCTGAATTACGTTCAGAGCACAATTACAGAACCGGTTTGTTCCACATAGAGGCAGAAAGAATGAATATGGTTTAATAATTCAAGTTCAGAGAGAAGGACATTTACGAAGACGTAGGTGCATTGACAGTATGGGATTAGTGATTAATGAAGGCAGACTCTGAGCTCCATCAAACTTACCTGTGTGAGCCAGAGATTTGTGGTCATAATCTGTTCTCTTTCATTCTGGAAATGTGCAAATGTAGAAAGATTACCTCAATTTAATTTTCATGCACAAATACAAAAATGACAGATTTTGATTTCAATTTATACTCAGGAGAAGCAAAGTAGTTTAAGATAGAACAATGATTTAAGCCCTGAAATGTTAAAGTCACCCTCTGTAAGATAGAACAGTTACATCACATTTTCATTTAATAAACTCTGCTTTTGGATCATCCTGGTAACCTCACCTAATTTAACACGGAAACATAACACAGATAATACAATTAGATCATAATTTAAGTCATTGAAGGTGTTGTCATCTATGGTCATCTGTAGTTATTTATATCTGTTACCCAGCCACAGAGAGGTTTAGGCTCAAATAACTAATTTGCCATAATTTCTAGACAGTGCCAACATCTATTCTGTCTCATGCTGCTTTTGTTGTATAATATAACTTAACTTAAAAAAAAAAAAAAACAACAAAAAAAAAACAGAATCTCCATTAGTTTCTGTCATCTTTCCTCTGGCAACTATTATAAGAGGTCAAAAATGACAGTATTTAAACCCCGCCACTGAAATAGCTTGTTAACATGTTTGTTGATGGCATTGTCATCGCATTGCCATGACATACACTCCCAGTAAACTGATGCCAAATGTCAATTACTCCAAAGGGTACAATGCAGACTCATAAACTGAGACTGTGAATGAGTCTTGCTGCTTTGGTCTGCCGCTGGGAGGAGCCTCAACTGTAAATCAAAGGATAGCTTCTAACACTGTGGCTCAAACAGGTTTATGACCCCTGTTAATCCACTGTGCCGCAGTTTCAATCTGGACATGACAGAGGCAGAGATCAGTTGACCACATCTATCCTTTCTTCATCCATCTGTTTAGAGCTACTGTATGGCTCCTGTATGGCTCTTCAGCATAGACATGTAATTCATGGCTTTCTCAAAGCTTTGGGGCTACTGTCTTGCTCTGTCCTTCCTATCGTCCTCTCTCACTCTATCATTTTTCTGTCTTCCCTTTTATCTCTAAGGCACATATTCTCTCTACAGATACATGTAAATAAATGCACATACATCCTCTTTGATTATCAGTGGGTGGGAGTATTTGATGCCTTACCACGCTGATGAGCTGAGCTAGAGACACTTGCAGTTTCACCGTGACTCTCTCTGTCCTGTTGACAGCTGGGCGGATTAGTTTATTGTAGCGCTCCTCTCCCAGCAACCAGCTCATGAGACGCTCCTCTGAGTCAGCACAGCTGCTATCTGGTGACAGAACTTTGTTTGATTATTTTCCCGTCTTATTCATCAGTGTCAAGACAAACCCTGCCAAATATCAGACTTGATGCACTGGGTCTCAGAGATGTGAATTTGTGGTAGTCGATGGATAGTCTAAATTTGCTGGATATGCTGTTATAAAAGACAAGAGTTTCAATTATTGTTTCTTGGACTAATACATGGAACTTAACATCTACATCAGTTGTTTTCATTTTGTATGCTAATGCATTTGCCTTGCTGACTTGTAGTTATGAGCTGTTACAATGATTAATCACCAATCAGTTCCATTCATTTGGGTTTCTAAAATGTCAAGTGGGCTGTTTAATGCCAGCAAGATCAGCTGTCACATTATGGGATTGATGATTTCATTGGAAATTTTTGAGCAAGATGTTATTGCCACCTGAGAGCTGTTCACACTAGGGCTAGGTGACTCCTTGGGTGACACGGGAGTCGTGGGGATCATTATAGTCACATAGCAGTCACATGAGAGTTGTCAGAGCCATTAGAGTTACATGAATGAAGGTCCAAACTGCTCTGCAATTGAAGACAATGGGGTAGACTCCCAGACAATCCTCACATGACTCCCATGTGACCGAAGGAGCCACCTGGCGGCCCAAGGTGTGAACAGCTCTCAGAGGATAAATGCTGGTTTGCAGCCCATTGGTGACTCAGAACTGATGAAGCTGCTTTGATGAATAGAGAAAGTTCAGTCCGGCTGCCTTGATCTACTACTGCTAGCTATCCAATGACCTGGATGACTGAGAGCTTTTATAGACATAGTGAAATTATGGGAATGTGAATTTTGAAACACAAAATCATACCTTTTGTCAAAGTCCTCCCACATCCAAGCCTTATTGCTACTAAAGAATTAGGGAATATTTTTATCATAGTGTATTGAGGACTCACTGTTGAGACAACAGTCTTTCATGTCCTCCTCTTCTTCTGTGAAAACTCAAACACAGAGTATGAAAAACAGGTGAACCAGAAGCTGCTGCATACCTCCTCTGTCTATTCACCTCGTTGTCTCATGCTGTACTTTGTTCAAACAGCATATATGCAGCTTTCTAGTTCTCAAACTGGAGATTGCTCTTCATGGAGATTGCTGGACAGGAGATTGCCCCCCCAAGCCATGTTCAAATAAATAATTACTTTTGGGATGAGGGCAGATATTTCCTTAGCATGTTAATAAATCTAGTGTTGCATTGCCACTGCCTGAAGTCACAACATCAGTTGTCTGTCTTAAATAAGAATAAGCTACAAATATCTAAGCATAAACCCCACTTCATCCTCACTGACAAATGATGCCCATGTCCAGGGTGAAGGCAAGCCTGAGTGAAACTGATGATTAGCACTTCTTATCTAAAGCAGAATGGATATGTGCAGCCACT
Source organism: Lucifuga dentata (assembly GCA_014773175.1). Classification (NCBI taxonomy): domain Eukaryota; kingdom Metazoa; phylum Chordata; class Actinopteri; order Ophidiiformes; family Bythitidae; genus Lucifuga; species Lucifuga dentata. The sequence continues at coordinate 29,004 of VXCM01005722.1, forward strand.
GCCTCTTCCACTACCCTCTTAATATGCACCTAGTAATTAATGTCCTCACACACAGGAGTAGCTGAGTCAACATAGTCTACTCATGGGAAACACTCCAGATAGGTGAGACTCTTATTGATGGGCCCATTCAATAAGAATCGCTACTGTGGACCATGTTCAGCAGAGTAATATTCATGGCTGCACAACCTAAGAGATTCATCAGGAAAGCCTATTTTGATATGGTGATGCTGCGGACCATAAGTAAGATTGACATTGGTTGCTGACATTGGATCTTTGCTTCTTCTCTTGCTTGGTCCCACACTGTGTGTATCATTATCATGCCATGCACTCCTGGAGGTTTGTTGGGTGTGGCATACAGACAGCCTCATTCTAAGGGTCAATCCATGCTGCCGTTATTGTGTGTCACTTAGTCAAGGCCGCATCTGGCACACAGCAGGAGCTCCACAATGCTCTTTAACAGATGGTGCATCACCAAAGCCCTAGGGGACCACAATCAAACATGTTCAGCTTGAACATGAGGCCAGCAGCAAAAAGGCACTGGCCTGTAAGACAGCTAACCACTTAAACTAGTAATCGCCTGGTGTGAATGATCATGGGTGTATGTCTGTGTGTGTCTGTTTGTGCATGTACTTGAATTTGTGAAGGTTTAATGTGTATAACAGCATCTCATAAGAGTTGTGTTGACATTACATTGATTGAGAATGAGGTCAGCCGTGTTAATACAGTGCCAGAGTCAGCCGTTGTAGAGCTGAAAAGGTCACGCAGCACTCTAAAAAACACTTTTCTACAAAAATGCAATACAGTTACAGAGTGGGGGTNGCTTAATAGACCTAAATATAATGAAAAGGTTGAGTGATGAGTTATTCAGAATAAAAATGTGTTTCTTCTACTCCTTACATACTGATAAAATGTTCCTCTTCCTTTCCTTCGTCTTCTTCTGAGAAGTCATGGGTCTGAACTTCAGTATAAATATTTGTTGTTGAGAGGATTTATCACTCAAATAATGTCCTAATTTACTAAGAAGGTGCTGCTCATTCCACGAAAAAGCCTCATCCTATGAAGCACACCATAAACTTCAATTGTCGTGTTTTTATCCTGTCATTCTCACATCTACATACAACTGCTTGATTGTATTTTTTCCTAATTTTATATTCACTCTCTTTGTGTGTAGTTTAACTATCATTTTGATCTTTGTTTCTATGATTATGTATCCTGGCAAAATGTAAATATTATTTTATGACAAAATCAAATAAAATCAGTTGTTGAATAGAATATGGAAGGGGATAAGCACAAAGATGGATAGTTTTGAGGTACATGTCAACTTTAAGAAGGTGCTATTAAATTGTTAAATTAGTTGTGACCCTACACTAAATTTCCTAGACTTTCTGCCATGCTAATTGCTGATTTGATAAAGGCCATCTCAGATTAACTGTATACCATGAAAATGTGTATTAATAAATGTTTTAAATCATTGAAACCAATCTAGAATTTCTGTTTCAGTTTGTTTAAACCATTTTCTTTGATTAAAACTTTTAACACAACAGTTATTAAATTATCTGTAAGATTTAGTATCATTTACGCTCATTCACCATACTGACCTGGCTGCCGTGAAATTAAAAAAAAAAAAAAAAAAANAAAAAAAAAAAAAAAAAAGGTGCGATATTTAGGACATAAATTCTGCAAAATAACTTGAGACACTTTCACCAAAATAAACCTGAGCAAACATACAGATAAAAGGACATGCTAGGCAATCCTGTACTAGAAAACTAAAACATTTAGCATAAAGACAGACATACTTACATTGAAGCAAAGAGAAAAAGTAAGCGAGGATGGAGAGAGCCCGAGTCATTTTTTCGGCATCATCTGGTCCACGGGAGTTGTCAAGTCAGCTTCTCTGGTTCATACCGCTCTCCACGCGTCACGGTTTGGAAACTTCACCGGCACTGAGCTGAGGCTTAAAAACGGAAATTATCTACGGTATAGAGTCAGTCCACAGTCCGCCTGTAGCCCCACCGCTGCAGCACACCTCCCCATCAAATTCACCGAGACGCCTCCATGCAAACGCGGTTTTGCGCTCAGCCAGCGCGCACAGCCACAGAACTGCCAGTCCCAGTGCGCTCTCCTTCCCCTGCATGTCCTGCGACCTGAACCGTGCTCTGATCAGCTGTTTAGTTTACTGCAAATTTGCACCAGCTCAGGAGCTTTCTTCATATATGGTTGTGCCACTCCAGACTGATGGTATTTTACAAATAGAATGATAGATGTTTCACTTGTGAACCCACTTTTGATGGGCGGCTGGCGATGGCATCCTGAATAATATAGCAAAGTAATAAAAATGATTAAATATAAGTAGTTATAATCAGACCCGGCGTTATGGGCGGGCATTCGGGGCATTGCCCGCCCATTTGAACCTCTTGCCCCCCAGATGAAATTGGCAGTTTAAAAAAAAAAAAAAAAAAAAAAAAAAAAGAAGAATATATTCACTATCATTTTAAGACAATTGCGGTCAAATAAGACAAAGGAGAAGTAATTATGCTAATTACCATAGCAGCACAACACAGACACATCCTCACTACAAAACACATGACTGCTGTGACTGCTGTCAGCAGGCAGAGTGATGACCGGGACTTAATTAGTTATCAATTAACTCACCTGTTTTCTAAGGTATCTATGTTCTGTGTTGGAGTATCTGGTTGTTGTATCTTAGTCAGTAACGAGTCTAACAAGGGAACAAAGAGGGCTGCCGTGAAGATCCCCAGTTTGTCATAGCAGCATCAGGTTAGTCGGTTTTGCGCATTGCCCGTTTGGCAGCTTTTTGTAAAGCAATAGCCTATTTTATTTCATTCACTAAATGGTCAGCAACATTCAAACTTCCGTCTGTCAGTGTCTCCGTTTCTGTCCTTGGGTCCATCCAGACTTCGTTACAGACTCTGTGGCCCGTTTGTTCTTTTTTCCGACCAATAATCGTCATCGCCATAACAACGTGTCAGACTCTGGTAACACGTGTGTCTATTTCTTATGATTTCAACTGAGTTATGTAATTCTATAATGCCGTCTTGTCCGACCATTGTAAACGCAGAATAACAGTTTTTGTCTTTATTTTCATGCAGATTATACAGTACACGGGTGCAGTTTATACACGAGTTTGTAGCCTGTAACGTTGTAAATTGTCTTGGGTGCGGGTAATACACTGTGCGTGTCATAGCCTACTTGGGGAATTACGAGTAATTAAAATGAATTTAATCTAAGCAAACAAACAGGCTGCAAAACGTGTCACCTGTCGCGACGTGAATTTTTGACAGCTCCTCATTGAAGTTTGGTGGCGCGAGAAATCAAGATGGATTCACATCATCCAGTGATGATGATGTGGTGCTGATGCTTCTGACAAAAATAAATAAATAAATAAATGAACGCTTGTGAACAGTGTATGGAGGTGTGCCTCAGGTCACATTAATATCTGAGCCATTTGGCTGTATAGGTACACAGGCCGTGCGTAAAGGCGTGGGCCTTTACGCACGGCCTGTGTATCTATAGGGCGGGCGCATGGACTGTGAGCAGATGAACAGGTCAAATACATCCCTGCCGAGATATGCATCCCCAAGATGAAGGAATGAAATCGCTTTAACAGCTGACATTTGGGGCTATTTGGATGTGACAGGGTGAGTTTGGTGTATGTGAGCCTCCCCAGGGCTGAGAAAGGAGGGGAAGTATTTTTCGGCAGAAATAACGACAAAATAAGAGTGGACTATAATCGATGCTGCCCATATATCTCCTATTATATTGCATCTAAGAAGTTTTTCAAAGTAATAAATATTGTCTTACATTACATGATCCGTTGTCCGGGAGTGGGGATGCAATTCTCGGTAAGGATGCAGTTTGGGGCACAACAAAGTTGTTTGCCGAGTTCAACATAAAACGTTATGCTGGCTAGGCAAAATCGACCTCGGAGCCAATAAAATAAGTGCCGAGTTTTCGCGATCCCCCCCCTCGCCTTACACACACACACACACACACACAAACAATCCAATCTGACCCTGATGCCCGCCCATAAACATTAAATGCCCTGTCAATTAATTTGCTCTGCCGCCGGGACTGGTTATAATGCAGAAATTATTTATTGTTATGATACTCCTTTGGTTCTCCATGACCTCTGCGTCTTTCTCCAGCCTTTGCTGCTCCTCTCCATTATCATTAATTATTATATCTAAACGTGAGGATTCAACATCTACATTAAAAAAAAAAAAAAAAAANTAAAAAAAAAAAAAAAAAATCCTAGCCATATTATAAAACTTGGAGTCAAATTTCAGATTTTATGCTGTAAAACTGAACTCAACATGTCAATGTATCCCTGAATATAGTTATCAACTTCCTTATCAAGACATCTCATAACATCTGAGTTAAAATTGCTAATAAATACATACAGGTGTAACTGCAATCCTTTGGTTGATGGTCATGATCACTTGTGATCATCTGCTGATTTCACACCGGCATGTCTGTATGAGGTAATAATAAATTATTCTGTGGTCCTGAATATAAGATTTAATGAGCTGACGTCCAGTCACACCCAGCAGTGCAATCTTTGCGTAGTAAATTTACAGTCTCCATGTTGATTAAACTCTCATAATGGCTGGTAAAGGAATTGTATCAGGCATGAAGAACAGCCCCAATGACTACCCAAAGGTTATAAATTAGATTCCAAAGACTTCTATTCTGGATCACTGGAAGTGATCAGTAAGTGCTGCTTAGGTTTTGACCCCTCACATAGTGGACAGGCTCATGAACTACATAGTGTTTGTTCATTAAGTTGAGAAAATCACGTGTCAGCCATACCTGTACCTGAAATAAAGTTTTCCTTAATGATCACATCTCAAAGCAACACTTCTTCTTCTTCTTTTCCTTTCAGCTTTCCCTTCAGGGGTCACCACAGCGAATCATCTGCCTCC
>VXCM01005723.1:0-21341 GCA_014773175.1 Lucifuga dentata
GATTTTTAAGGTGGGTGTATCACTTGAATATTTGATTTTGAAAGATTAAGAGATTTTGCAAAAAGAGTGTGGTATGGTCCTTTAATGCACAACTCTAACTTCTCACTGATTTCTCCTGGTAATTGCAGACAGAAAGAGGAAATGTGCAGAAACTTTTTATGAAAAATTGTGTTGCAGTTTGTCACCCTTGTTTTTGTTAATTTCTGGGAAACTGTGACAATATTTAAAGGACCATACTGGTGGTTTTGCATCTTTAAGTCCAATAAATACAAGCTGCATGCATGTTACGTTACTCACAACTGTTTTCCAAAACATACTACTACTGAAGTGGTAAATATTAGAATTGTTTTTCCTACCTTCCAGCACTGGTTTCAATAAATTCCAGTAAGATATAAAAATCAACTTGCAGAGACTTGAAAAATCTTGCTGAATAATCTGTCACACTGAACACTATGGGCCCGATTCATAAAGCTTTGTGCATGATTTACCATGTCAATAAGGTGTCAATACCATGTCAATCTTTTATTGTTTGTCTTTAAAGAGGTGTTGCTACAGTATTATTATTTACATGTCAGGAAGTGATTCATCAAACACAAATTAATTCCGGTTTCAGTCTGACAGTAAATTTCATCATATAAAATCTGATGATGTTTTAAACTGTATTTGTCTCACGTGTTAGTGAACAATAACTTTGATAGATAAAAACACTCAACTGATCAGTGAGTTTTTAAATGGTGAGTTTTGATCTGATCTCACACACATTCTCCTGCAGTATTCTCATCTGCTTCACACACATACACACACCACCCTCCACTCTGCCACAGCGATCACATGCTACGGAGGCTAATGTGCACGTTTACCTGTTATCTTAGTATCAGTCTTCTGAAAACATGGAGCTGTAAATCAGAGCTTATGTTTCTTTACTGATTTATTGTGTCAATTTCTCTTTAACAGATGAATCAGGATAAATCGTGACTCTTACTGTAAATATGAAGCAGCTCATTAACACGCCTGATCTTCATGTTTACCTGAAACACACCTGACAACAATACCTTAATGTGACACGCTGCACTGATTAATGTAAAGAAGCTTTATGAATGAGCTTTAATTATCACAGTGTTTGTTTTGTATGTTACTGTGTAAATAGTGTGATTTTTATATGAATCCTCCATATGTTTATTAAATTTTTTGTCAGTCAATTTATTGTATTTCTCTGCTAGGGAATGTAGTATGACGGCGTATTAGGGCCATATAAGATGAAAAAAAAACCAAAGGGATATTATTTTGAGTTTTAAAACTCACAAATTTGTGAGTTTTTAAACTGGTAAGTTTGTGAGTTGTTTTTTTTTTAAAGATTACATGATCTTATTACTGTAAATTATACTTTCCCACTGGATTTAGCAATAAAGAAATACTTGTGCTTTTAGCGCAAAATCATCGAATTATCATAAGCGTACAGACTTTCAAAACTGGCAAATTTTTGAGTTTTAAAACTTGCAAATTTGCCAGTTTAAAAACTTGAAATAATGCCTCCTCTTTTTTTTTTTCATCTTTTATGGCCCTAATACTCTGTCATAATGTAGTCCCAGCAGAANCCTCCTCTTTTTTTTTTTCATCTTTTATGGCCCTAATACTCTGTCATAATGTAGTCCCAGCAGAAGACGGCTTTTACCAAGAAATGGAAAGCCACCTTCTCCTGGGAAGGCATGATTAAAACCAGCCATATCTTCTCCAGATGTTGCTGTTAGCAGGTAAAAGGTTTAGCTTGAATGGTGGCGTATGACCTGAACACCAAAAACACCACACACACGTCCTGGTTTAAATCCCACGAAGCTCCTTTGGTAAGCAGTTGGAGCAGAAGAGGACACTGATAGTAAATCCTTTCTCACTTCTTTTTATCGCTCTTGCCATTTCCTCTCTACTCAGCAAATCACAGCCTGTTTCCGGCTCTGCGTGCTGATTGGTGGCTGTGGCGAGGGTCAGCTGGTCACTGAGACATCCAGCACCTCTGGCTGGATTTTCTCGCGTTGTGTTTGATCAGCAGTCAGCAGGTTTTGTGTGTGTTCTGTTTCCGTCAGATCAGTCAGACAAACCACAACATCAAGATACCCGATTCCAAGTATTCTAACGACTCTGAATGTCACATGCTGACAGAACTCACTATGAGAATAAACTTTTCCCTCTATGTTCCGTCTTATAATCTGATACTTGTTTTGTTAAATATAAAATAAGTGAATGTTCTGCAGTTTTGGTGCATAGGTTTAAAGGACCATGCCATCCATTTTGCATGTTTGAGCCTAATACAGTATACTGTATTCAGTCATTTCCCAAAGGATAAAACTGTATTTCAATTTTCCTGATATTTTGCAAAATCTCTTAATCTTTCAAAATCAAATATTCAAGTGATACACCCACCTTAAAAATCCATGTTTCTCCTGCTAAGAGTTACGCAGCCTTATGAAGTCACGGTCCTTTAAATTTTTCATAAACACAGGTCTTCTTTTGGGACTATATTCCCCGGTGGAGGCATACATTCACTCCACGCTTTTTATTGAGCTTAAAAACTAAAATTACATAACTGCTAAAAAAAAACCTGAATACACGTCTTGTTGGTGATGATGGATTACCTATCCCAAGAACGTTTACAGTATCAACAAGTTGATTTTAATACCAGAATAAACTGAAACCAATGGAGGTCTGGAAGGTAGGAAAAACATTTTTAATTCAGCGTTCCAGTAGTATGCTTTGGGAAATGATTGTCAGTAACGTTACATGTATGAAAATTGAATATATTAGGCTCAAACATGAAAAATGGGTGGTATGGTCCTTTAAGATGGATAACATTAATCCAACATCTCTCCATCAAATCTGCCCCCCCCAAAACACACACACACACACACACACGAACGTTCCCATCTCTCTGTCCCATCAACCAAACATTCCCAAAATATTCTGAACTACAAAGCCGAGTTAAATTAGTTGATTATATATTTCACAGATGAAACTCTTCCTCTGAGGAAAACATGGAAAGTCCTCACAGAAAAGAGCAAGTAAAGGGATTCAAACCCACAACTTCCTTGTTGTGAGGCTACAGATCAAATCCCTGTGCCACCATGTTGCCCTAAAGAGAAAAAGAAGAAGTGACTATAATTATAATAGGAGTTAATTCCTTTATTTGTCATAAGAAACAAAAGTTGTTTTTTTTTTTTTTNTTTTTTTTTTTTTTGATGTATGTAACTGCATCTGTGATGAAAAAAATGTCCAAACTCAGAATGCTAATGAATCATTTACAGAAAATTCCTGGATCTGCTCAAACGTAATGAATTCTTTCTGGATGTGCCGCTCTCTTCCACCACGTTTCACCAACAGCAGAACCTTTACAGCAAACAAACAAACAAACAAACAGACAGACAGACAAGCACTGTGATCACATGACCTCCTTGGAGGAAATAAACGGACTCAGCTCGGTGAAACAGTGCTTCCTCTGAGTGAGAGGCAGCTAAATGAAATCCAGAGAGGTCAAAGGTCACCCTGTGCATTATGTAAACCCAAACCATCCTCAGTTTGAGCTTGCTTGTGACAGGAAGGTTGTTGGTTCACATCCGCTGGCTGTGTGGGGGTGAAGTGCTGCTGAGGAGCCAAAGAGCAAGGCAGCAGAACAGGTCGTCTATCCTTCCTGTCTGACTGTCCACTTCCTGCTATTGTTCTACATGTTGGCAGTTTGACCTGTGACCTCTCTCTCTCTCTCTCTCTCTCTCTCTCTGTCTCTGTGTTGTTTCTCTTTGTACGTCTGTCATCNCCTCTCTCTCTCTCTCTCTCTCTCTCTCTCTGTCTCTGTGTTGTTTCTCTTTGTACGTCTGTCATCTGTTCATCTCCTCAAACTGAATTCAAACAGGACAGAAAGTCGTCCTGTTCATCCTCGCTTCGTTTCATTCTGAGAAACAGCGAGAGGCGACTCAGAAATCCTCCAATCACATCACCCGACTGGAATGACCAGGAAGGGAAATCCTCTCAAACTTCCTGCCAGGAAAACAGAGGAGTTCACACACACACTCACACAAAACACACACACAGAGAGAGAGAGAGATCTTACGGTCAGAGGACATATTAATATTAATGTCATTTTACTATTACAGTTATTAATAACCACTACATCTACTATGATGTCTTAAAATACTTTAGGTTTCTGCTGCCTGTCCAACTCCAGTACAGGAAGAAGTATTCAGTACTTTACTAAAGTACCACAGTAAAAGTCCTTATTCAAAGTTGACTTTCAAACATTTTAGCAGAAACACATTTAAACAAACACAATTTAAACACATTTTAGCAGCAAAACTCATTCACAAAGTAAAAGTAAAGAAAGAATAAAAAGTGATGGAAGACAATAAAAAGTGAAGAAAGAACAAAACTGAAGAAAGGTCAAGTTTAATTTGAATGAAGAACTTTGTACATCCGGTTTTGGGGAATTTGGTGCTTTAACATCAGATGAAGAGAGAAAAAGGAAGTAGGAGGAAAGATATTAGTGAGAATTTATGATTTTACACATACTGCATGTAAAATATGACTCTGCCAGTAAATACAGCATTCAATAAACGTAGTGCAGTAAAAAGACTTTACTCTGAGATGTAGGAAAAGTGAAAGATTAAATCAGGACAAATGAGTTTGTCTGATAAAACTATAATTTAACATAAATTTAACTCCTATTTCCAGGGAAACAATTTTTATAAACACACAATTAAAAAAATAGATATTTGAAATTAAAATGACAGAATAAGCTACATGCAGCTTGGACCATTAAAGCTACATGTAGCTGTATGTTGCTGCATGTAGCTACATGTAGTTGTATGTCACTGCATGGCTGTATGTAGCTACATGTAGCTGTATGTTGCTGCATGTAGCTGTATGTTGCTGCATGTAGCTACATGTAGTTGTATGTCACTGCATGGCTGTACGTAGCTACATGTAGCTGTATGTTGCTGCATGTAGCTGTATGTTGCTACATGTAGCTGTATGTTGCTGCATGTAGCTACATGTAGTTGTATGTCACTGCATGGCTGTATGTAGCTACATGTAGCTGTATGTTGCTGCATGTAGCTGTATGTTGCTACATGTAGCTGTAAGTCGCTGCATGTAGCTAAGTGCAGCTACATTTCGTCTGTCGCTGCATGTAGCTTCATGTGAATGACAACACTCGTTTCCTCTGTGTTAAGTGATGTAAAAACACATCAATATCTGACAGAAATATGCAGGTTATCGGACTGAAAACAGTTTTTCTCGTAAACGAATTTAGACGACCTGCTGCAGAGCCAAAACTTCATGCAGAGAGACTTTGTGGAGTTCTGTGACATTCTGACACCCTGAAGGGAAACTTTGGACCATTTTATTCACAACAGTTTGAAAGTCAAAGTTCAGACTGAAAACGTCACTAAGGTTTGTTCATGTTCACAGCAGTAAAAATGCAACTCATCAAGAATTTGTCAGTGGTGGTGTGAGATCTTTTCACCCCATTCCAGTTGATTTTAACCGCTTTAAATCAGTTTTATTAAATCAGATGTCATTCTCTTAACACTAGTGATCTGCCTTGTCAAATATTCTTGCTACTTCTGCACTTAGAGGGAAGAGAATGATCTCACCACTGCTGTTTCCCTTGTTTAACAAAAGAAAGTTTCACTGAATCTGAGGTTGAAAGACGCATTGAGAATGATATATGTGTGTGTGTGTGTGTGTGTGTGTGTGTGTGTGTGTGTGTGTGTGCTGTGCACTAGTACAACTATAGCTAGCGTTATTGTGTGATATAACTAACTGCAGTACTTGACTAATTCTGTTGTACTACTATTACTACTGTGTTTGTTCATGCAGTGGTTCTCAAAATGTGGTACCTCTTCTACCAGCGGTACATAAAGCGGTGGTAGACCCAATCACTCTGGCATTTTCTGCACAGAATTAAAACAGAATGCACAGAGTGAAATTCTTTGTGGTAAATTATTCACAAACAAAACTGGCTTCATTAAGAAATTTGCAGCAAAGTTTAATTCTTTTACTTTTTAAATTTAATTTTTGTTGAAAAAATACCTCTTGTCTCGTGTCACTATTACACACGTAGCATGTATGTTTTATGTGGGTATCGTTAGTCTTTGTGCTCATACTGTAAACATCTCACAGCAGGTTTTTGTGATTTTTCAGAAGGTTGTTGATGGTTTCTGATGTTTTTGTATTCTGCATTAAAGTATTACTGCTGATCTGAGGATTGTTGGAAAGTTCAGGATGTAGGAGGAGGAGAGGAGCATGCTGGGAGCTTTTACCCTGCTGAAACTTTTTTTTCTGTTGCTCCATCAGACAGGAAGAGCCGTGACGGCAGCAGTCGCTCCGGGCTTCACGCTGCCAGCAGGTTTCTCAGCAGTTTGCCTCTTTGCTTTGGTTCTAACAGGAACTCTTATCTTCAGGACTTCAGCCTGGATGTGAGTTCACGTTTGTTACTGTCTGGATTCAACTCTGCAGGTTTTTATTTTCAGTATTTTTTATTATTTCAGATAACAGGTTGCCTTCAGGGATAAACCTCAGGTTTTTTTTTTTTTTTAATCCATGTGTTTTTTACTTCCTTAAATGTGACAGAAGCTGTTATCAGCATGTTTTTTCCTGCAGATGGTGGAGACCCTGTCAGACTTCAGGCTGAGGTTGAGCCCGTTTGTTTTCAGTTTTGATTTGCTGGTTTTTATTGTTTGGGTTTTGTTGAGGAAGACGTCGGGTCAGTTTGTTTCCTGGATGTGAGAAAAGGCTCAGCACTATCAGGAGCACCATCACCTCTCTGACCTCCACCATGCTGCTGCTGCTGCTGCTGCTGCTCTGCCTGCAAACCTCCCAGCAACAACAGGTACCAGACCTCCACCTCACTTTAACTCCACCTCACCTCACCTCACCTCCACCTCCATTTCTCGATAAAGGCCGCCTTCTCCTGGGACTATGTTTCCTGGAGGTGATGTACATCGTCTTCCATGCAGCTCCGTGCTGGAATCAGTTAAATAAAGTTACTTCGACAAAAACCGCAATAGCACTTTTACCTCACCTCCACCTCCATGCCACACTTTGGTTTCCTTTATTTGGTCAGAAAAGCCACCAAGCCTGCATCATCCTCTAAACATCTTCTTTCAAAGAAGAATCTACCTAATATTCATCAAAAAACACAGTAACAGACAACAGGGATGAAATACCTTAAAATGCAGTCATGATAATGTAACACTAAATGTTGTCATGTTGATTTTAAAAGTAAATAATACTGCAAACTGTAACAACATGAGTATAAATGAATAAGTGTAGCAGAAACAGTAGAGTTTTTCCCTTCAGTAAAAATATAAATAATTAAATCCTATAATAATTTTTTTGTGGAAAACTCCACCTTTCTGTGTGGAGTTTACATGTTCTCCCCGTGTCTGTGTGGGTTCCCTCCAGGTGCTCCGGCTTCCTCCAAAGACATGCACGTCAGGTGAATTGGGAACTCTAAATTGTCCGTAGGTGTGAATGAGTTTGTCTGTCTCTGTCTCAGCCCTGCGATAGACTGGTGATCTGTCCAGGTGAACCCCGCCTCTCGCCCTATGACCTCTGGGATAGGCTCCAGCCCCCCCGTGACCCTCAACAGGACAAACGGGTTTAGACGATGGATGGGTGGATAGATGTAATATTTTAGCTTGTAAACAATAACTCAGATTAACTTGAGCTGCTTATCTTCAGTTGTTATAAAACATAAATAACATCATTAAATAAAATGAGCTCAGATTTTAATGTAACATGGAAACAAGTGACACCATCAAACCAAATGGACATCAATCAAATGAGTTAGAACGTGTGAAACATGTCACACACACACACAGTTCATGATTGAGGCAGAGTATTTGGCTGAAGTGAGCGTAGCAGCTAAGCTAACATTGAGCTAACACTGTTCATACATCTTTAGCAGAGCTTTGAAAAATATTTCTGGGAGTTGTGTAGTGGTCAAGCCTTTTTAAATAGGGAGCACAGCTTGCTAAGCTAAGCTAAGCTAATACCAGCTATGCTCGACTGAGTCAGCATCACTTCCTGTGTCTCTAATCATCTGATTGGCTCTTCTCCTCATGTGACTTTCTTGGTATTCACCAGGTGTTTCTGCTTCAGGTGGAGAAACTAATTTGTTGTGTTTCCACCTTTAGCTGTTAGCCAGTTAGCTTGTAGCTGAACCATTTCAAACAACAGAGGAAATAATTAATCAGACGCTGAGCTGCTACTTTCAGACATGATTTGATGAAGATTCTCAGTCAGGCAGTAGATAAGTTGTAGAAAACTCAGTCAGGTCAACTGGATTAAAGTTTTTAATTCTGAAACGTTTCACCATCCATCCAAAAACATGATGATTTAGTTTCTTCTTGTTGCTCATGATGTGAAAATTCATCAACATGTCATCATACTGCAATATCACAAAATGACAAATTTTTCCTCATGTAAAATATCTGTATTATCATGAATGTCATTATATGGCACAGCCCCAATATCTGCAGCGGCACATGCAAAAGGAAAATTATTAACCTGCACACCAAAAGGAAGTGGTCCAAGAAGAAGCCTGAGAAGAACACCAGAACACATTATGCTGTGTGCTGCTTTAAATAAGCCTCCATCCAGGTGAAAAATTAAAACAAAATACTTTCTTACTAAGTACCTTAAAACAGACACTGTTTCCATGGAAATGAGGCTGTTAGCATTCAGTGATACAGATGCTAATGCTGTGAATCACAAACACACATTTCTGTAACACTAGGACAGACACGTCCTCCATGACCATGCTCAGGATAAATGGGTGTAGAGGATGGATGGATGGATGGATGGATGATTTGTTGGATGATGGATGGATGGATGGATGGATGATATGTTGGATGGATGGATGGATGGATGGGTGGGTGGATGGATGGATGGATAGATGATGGATGTACGGATGGATTTGACAGCTGATGTATGGATGTTTGGATGGTTGGTTGGATAGATGGATGGATGGATGGATGGATGGATGCATGGATAAATGGTTGGATGGATGGATGGATGTTTGGTAGAGGATGGTGCTCGTGTCCATGCACTCACAGATGAGCTCTGTTTTCTCAGAACGCTCCTGGTCACTGTGATGAGCTGCAGACGTTGGAGCTTCAGACTTCCTGCACTTCCTGTGCTGCCGTCTCCTCCTCCAGCTGTCCACACGGCTTCACCAACAAGGACACCTCCAACTGCAGGTAGGCACCCTGTTACCACGGAAACAAGTGCAGATAATTCATATACTACCCCAGTACCCTCCTTTTTGTCAAGTAAGAAATCATAGGGTTGGTTAAAGGACCAACCCGGTGATTTTGCATGATTGAGCCCAATAAGTACAACTCACACATACATGTTATATTGCCAGCAGTTTTGTAAAACATGCTACTGGAGAAGTAACTATTAGAATTGTTTTTCCTACCTTCCAGACTATAATTGGTTTCAGTTCATTCCATTATGACATAAAAATCAACTTGTAAACATGACACAACTTGAAACATACTGAAATAAATAATCTATCGCAGTGAACTAAACATTCTTTTTTTTTTTTTTTTTTTTTTTTGAAGTAACTTTATTTAACTGACCCAACACAGAGCTGCATGGGATAAAATGTACTGTATGTCTCCTCCAGGGAATATAGCCCCAGGAAAAGACGGCTTTTATTGAAAAATTTAAAATGGCCGTGCCTTCTACGATCAGATGTACATGTTAGCAGGTGAAACGTTAAATTTTAAGGTGGATGTATCACCTGAACATTAATTTTAAATAATACAGACAACTTCAACGTGACATGAATGCACCTTTATCAAGGATTAGCCAAGCAAAGAGGAGCACAGGAAGGGGAAGTATAGAGGAAAAGGGAGCGAGAGACAGGAAACCAAACAACAATGAAGAACTTTGAGGAGCGAGTGGCAGAGGAAGAAGCACCAAAATGATTCCTCCATAAGGCATGATAAAGACTCTGGCTAGAGACAGTCCATACTCTGAGGAACATTCCTGTCACATCAAGTGGAAAAATCTACTGTCAAGACATGGCATCCACGTCCATGCTGCCCGTGCAAAGCATGCATCAGGTCTTAAGACGTTCATAGCCGACTTGTCATTTTTATGGGGAGCTATTAAAGATCCCCATGATACATGATACATACATGTTATCTGTTGTCACATCCATCCATGTTATCATCCAATTTCATCATTATCCAGTGACACGATGAATGAAATAAACCTCTATGACAAAAAAAAAAGGCTGCAGACGAAAAGGCAAGTTTATTTGTGATTCATTCATTCAGACACAAAAGCAATTCAAAGTGCTTTACATAGATATAAAAAACCATAAAACTGAGATAAAGAGAAATAAAATATAAAATGGAATCAAATTGTTAAAAAGAAATTAAAACAAAAGGTTTAAGAGCTAAAACAAAAAGTGCTACAGTGCAGAGATAAATACCCTGAGCTGTAATAAAAGGCAGAAAGAAATGAAAAGCTGCTGAGACTGAAGATAAGAAGAGCACACTGTTGTTTAAATGTTAATGCTTAAAGAATGATCCAGCAGACTCTTTCTAACCTCTAACCAGTCAAAGTAAAAGAGCTCAGTGGAGGCAGATGTCAGGATGTCCACATGACTCTGTAAGAAACAATCTAAAGAAACACGGAGGAGTAGGTATTCATGGTTGCATGTTTTTTTTTTTTTNTTTTTTTTTTTTTTTTGTAGTTATGTGGTGCAGATTGGCAGCAGGGAGGTGGAGCTCGCTGGGTGTCATCACACCTGTGTGAAGAACTTCCTGCAGCCACGATGCTGCCCACAGCACTGGGGACCACTCTGCCTGTGTAAGACCACACACACACACACACACACACACACACACACACACACACACACACACACACACACNCACACACACACACCCAACTGTGTTGAGCTGACAGACAGCAGATACACCTGCTGCAGGTAGAGACGCACCTTTACCTGTTTACCTGCAGCAACACAAAAGCCCGTCCTCACTACATGTTCTGAAACTCAGAGAATAACTGTGATGAAATTAAAAAGGCACTGTGAGTGTGATCTGCAGCATGTATGCACAGAGAACATGTGGATGTTGGAGCACACCTTCCTCAGGCTTCCTCAGGAGAGGTTATGATTAGCCAGTGAAAATTCGATGGCGGAGTTTGGGCGTTTCGTTTTGATGTTGACTGCTAATCCATTTGTGCATGCAGGAAAATGTGCATACATGTTTCATCTTTTGGCTGCAGATGCTCAGTAAACACGTTCAGATGACAGCTGATGGTGTGTTTTAGTTTTATGGTCCGTTTTAGTTTAATGGTGCGTTTTAATTTAATGGTGCACGTGTGAATTGAGTCTAAAGTCTAGACAGGTTCTGGACTTTTCTGTACTGACACAAAGAGAAAACTGATATCTGACTTAGAATCAGAAACAGACCATATTTCCCCAAATGTTGGATTGAAGTATTTACAAGTTTTGTTTTTGAGAATCGACCTCAGTTGCATAATTTCTAATATCAGTTTGTCTGTCTGTCTCTGTATGTGTGTGTGTGTGTGTGTGTGTGTTTGTGTCTGTCTGTCTGTCTGTCTATATGTCTCTGTGTCTATGTGTCTGTCTATCTGTGTGTGTGTGTGTGTGTCTTTGTGTGTGTGCCTGTCTCTCTGTCTGTCTGTCTGTCTCTCTCTCTCTCTCTCTCTCTCTGTNGTGTGTGCCTGTCTCTCTGTCTGTCTGTCTGTCTCTCTCTCTCTCTCTCTCTCTGTGCGTGTCTGTCTGTCTGTCTCTCTGTTTATTTGTATCTGTCTGTCTCTCTGTCTGTCTGTCTCCAGCCTGTCCTAGTTGGTCAGGGAAGACCTGTAACTTCCATGGAAGCTGTCTGGATGGAGACCTGGGCAATGGGACCTGCATCTGTGATGTCAGTATGCTACCTGTCTGTCTGTCTGTCTGACTGTGTGTCTGTCTGCTTGTCTCTGTCTGTCTGTCTCTGTCTGCCTGTCTGCTTGTGTGTCTGGCTGCCTGTCTTTCTGTCTCTCTGCCTGTCTGCCTATCTGTCTGTCTGCCTGCCTGCCTTTATGTCTGCCTATCTTTCTGACTGCCTGTCTCTGTCTGTCTGCCTGCCTGCCTTTATGTCTGCCTATCTTTCTGTCTGCCCGTCTCTGTGTGTCTGCCCGCCTGTCTCTGCCTGTCTGCCTGTCTCTGCCTGTCTGTCTGTCTCTGTCTACCTTTCTGTCTCTGCCTGTCTTCTGACTGTTCATATGGTTTGAGTGTTTGATTACTTTTGCCCCACTAGTGGTAAAGCATAAGTAAAGTACAGCAATAGAAGTTTAAAAATGCAGCAGTGAATCATGAAGCATCGATCTGAACATAAAAATTCAGCTGCATTTAAAAAAGTTAGACTCAAATATAATCGATTTATAATTAATTTAAATTTAATAGAATATGTGACCAAAAAAATTCTCAGATTGTAAAATGTGACTAAAATATTGTGTGTTTTTTTTTGTTTTTTTTTTTTATCGTCTAAAACTAGACTAAAATATTCGTGGTTCTTGTTGACTAAGATGAGACTCCAGAGTTGTTTTTGGACTAAAACTCAACTGAAAGTATAACAGATGAAGCTGATTAAAACTGACTAAAACTCACATAAACTTTGAATCTCAGGATGAATTCTAACTCTAAAAATAGCTGACAAAATTAACACTACAGATAAATAATCCATCACAGAGAACACCATTTAAAAAAAAAATTGAAGTAACTTTATTTAACCAATACAAGCTGCATGGAAGAAAATGTATGTCTCTGCCAGGAAATATAGTCCCTGGAGAGGACGATGTTTACAGAGAAATGAAAACGATCATGCTTTATACATACGAACTTTATAGCAGATGAAAAATTTAATTTTAAGATGTGTGTGTATCACCTGAACATTTGATTTTGAAAGATTAATGGATTTGGAAAAGTAACACAAAAATAAAATACAATTTATGGCAGCTATGTAACGTGAATGCAGATAATATTTATTGGACTTAAACATGCAAAATCACCAATATGGTCCTTTAAAGATATTGGGATTTCTTTTTTTCTTTAATTTGAAAAATTGTTCTCTCTTCAGGATGGATTCTCTGGCTTCACCTGTCAGAAGTGTAAGAACCAGAAGGCCTATGGTGAAAACTGTGATAAAGGTACTGTCTCTCTCTGACCTCTGACCTCTAAGAAATGAGGCTCAATCACAGAGAAAAATTTTTTAAACTTCCTGCAGTTGTTGAAGTACTATTAAAAGCTCAGTGTCTTCTGTGTGTGTGTGTGTGCAGAGTGTGACTGTGTGTATGGAGTGTGTAATGACGGTCCAGACGGCGACGGACAGTGTTTATGTCAGCCTCCGTACACTGGGAGGCGCTGTGACCAAGGTAAGACCATGACACCCTATTTCACTCTGCAGGAGAATATATAAGACTCACACACACACACACACACACACACACACACACACACACACACACACACACACACTATGGGTGGATTCTGAAGCTCTTAAAAGACCTTACCGTAATTTTGCATGTTTGAGCTAAATAAATACTACAGTACCTGCATACATGTTATATTATTGACAACCATTTTTCAAAATATAAAGCCATATTTTAGTTTTCCTGTTAGTCCTATGTTACAGGACTATATTGGTTTCTGGGTCACATGAGGATTGAAAAGCGAAGAACGATCAAATAAGAGCTTTGGAATGCACCCTATGATAAACACATTTTCTAGATCTTTCTCTCGTCGGTTACACGCCACTGAATCAGCATCATCTGAGCAGCAGCTTAGTAGTTGTTGCATGTTTCTGTCTTATTTTTTACTGAACAGCAATTCCATTAATCTGCCATCCGTCCAGCCAGTTAGTTTAGTCCAGATTCAGACCAAACTGCAGCCTTTGACAGTCAATCAAAACATACAATACCTGATTTCTTTCATACCTACAAACACCTTTACCTGATGAATGGAGGTAAAAGTGTTCATGCTGGATGTATTTGAAGTTATTAACATCACATTATAGCTCAGCCAGACAGGAGACAGGGTTGAAAATGTTTGTTACACTTGATATGAGGGTAACGCTGCAGTCTGGTGTCGATGGCATAATTCATAAAACACAGCACCAGATATTTAACATGTTGATGAGGACAAATATCATCACCTTTTTTCATTCATAAATGTTTATTACCAGCATCTTTCATCATTTTCCTTGAAAGAGGCGTTACTATGATATTTCCTTACTTAAATGTCAGGAAGTGATTTATAAAACACACTGACACAAAAATTAAGATGTGTTTCAGTCTGACGGCAAATCTAATCAGTATGAAATCTCAGTGATGTTTTAAATTGTATCTGCATTAAATGTGTTAGTGATCAATAACTTTGATAGATGAAAACATACAGTTGCTCAGCCAGTTTATTTAAATGGAGAATTTTGATGTGATCTTACACATTCTAGTGGCATTGAGACTCTTTATCAAACCTCAAACTCTGAGCTCTGCATCTTTAACGTGTCTCTTTAACAGCAGGTGAATCAGGATAAATCTTGACTCGTAAATACAAAGCAGCTCATTAACACGCTGATCTTCATGTTTACCTGAGACACACCTGAAAACGTGTCAGTATTAAGTATTGTCATTAGCGTTAGAGAAGCTTTATAAATGTTCAGGTACCACGGTGCTTATTTAGCATGATGTTATGTAGTTACTGTGATTTTCTTATAAATTAGACTTTTATTCCCTGTAACTAAATCCATGCTGAGGATCTGCCTGTATGTTTAGTTATTGAGCCTGTTGTTTGCTGTTTGCAGTGAGTTCCAGCTGCAGGAACTGCAGCACCTATTCCTACTGCAAAGAACAGGGAGATGCTGCCGTGTGCGAATGTCTGCCCGGATACAGGAAGACACCACAGAACACCTGCACAAGTAAACTCAACGCTCACACTAACATCAGGTTTTCAGTTTTGTTTTATCTTTGTGGATATCTGTACATGATAAGTGAAGCACAACAACCCACATCCCTTATTTATCAGGCTTATTATTATTTATCAGATTTAGCTAGTCTGCACTTCTTTCATTATCATTAAAAATCAAGCTACAACTTTGCAGCATAAACACAGAAAATAAAAACTAGCATAAATTCTAGAATTTATGCCGGAGAATTCTCAGTATCCATCTCTTCATCGGAATGGCATCTCCTTTTCTGTTTGATTTAGCCATCAAACCACTTATTATTTTCATTAAGGAGAATGATGAGATTAAGGGTACAAGTGGGCCATAAAGTAATCCTCTATGCAGACGACCTCTTCTTCTATGTTGCTGCCTCAGTTAAATCCATCTTGATCTACTGGCAGATTTTGAGAGTCCTCAGTCTAACAAAAAGCTAGTTTTCCTCATCAATAATGATGGAAAAAAGTTGCACTACAGCAGCGTTTAGCCATTTACCTGTTAGTTTTACCTGTCTGTGAACCCTGACCTCGGCCTGCTCTCTGGTTAGTGATTACCTCAGCTCTTTTTAGATTTGCTAGCCTAGCCTGTCTGCCTTCCTGGTTCCTGAGCAAAGTCTGACTTTTGACCACAGATGTCCTGCATAGCTCCATTTAACTCCATTTACTTTTCTTGCCCTTTTAGTGGTTTTCAAACCTGTTTGCCCTCTGACCTCTGATTCAGCCTGTCCTCCCAGAGAGTTTTATTACCTGTTTGTTATCTGTCTGCTCTGTATTTCTGTCTAAATCTCTAACGAAGCCTGTTTACCTGCTCTACGTGTTTCTTGGTCTGCATTTGATTCGTATATCAAAGCTCCTTTGTGACACCCATCTTTGAGTTTTCTTTTAATCACCAAAAAAAAAAAAAAAAAANAAAAAAAAAAAAAAAAAACCCAACATGCTGATTGGACAAGTATTTACTTCCTGTTTGTGTCTTCTACACAAACTCAAGTGCTGGTCAGATTCAGCTAATCTGACCTTGTGATGTCTGATATGAGTAGATCATTGTAACAGAAGGAAAAAACATGATAGATGGTAGGAAACTTCCATGCCTTACCACAGATGAAAGTGGACATAAAGGCTCCGTTTACCAACTGGAGTCAGATGACTGAACTTGTGTGATGTTATGGTCAATGTTCCAACCATATTTTTTTGAGATTTCTGTCTACTTTTGTTTTGGATTAAAATACAGGTTCTGCTCGTAATAAGAAACAAAGATGGAAGCGATTTTGTCAAGAGTTTTAGTTTCACTTTATTCAATTTCACTTCAGTTTTTGATTTCTTGTAGATTTTAGTGAGATTATTTTTCTTTGATGAGTGTAAAAATTATTATTTTTAATTTTTATGTTTGTTTTACTGCTTCCTGCTTAGGTAGCTGTTCAGCCAGAGACTGTCATGTCGATGCTATCTGCTCTTCAGTGGGATCAAAGGTCAAATGTGCGTGTAAGCCTGATTACGAGGGTGATGGTAAGATCTGCGTACCCAAAAACCCTTGCTCTGACAACAATGGAGGCTGTCCCACCAACTCCACCATCTGTGTCTTCAAGGGACCCAACAAGGTGAGGATGCCTGCAGATCCTGGTCTAGGGCCAGAACCATAACTAGAACCAGGTCTAACAACAGAACCAGTACTGGAACCATAACTAGAAACCAGTGGCGGGTCGTGTATTTTACACCTAGGCCTTCAATGCGATCCTCCCGCAATTAAACCACCTTCTAATAACCTCACCATGACACTAGGGCTATATGCTGCTGTTATTAGACATAACCAGCCATATTCACAGTGACAGTAACCTTTATTGAGTGGAATAAAGTGATTTAACACGAGGATCAACATCTATGACAGTTACAACACACTAACAGCAGAGACATGAATAGGATGTAGCATTATTACGCATTATGACAGGATGCTGCATCACAAATAGACACTGCATAACCCAAATCAATCATTACCAAAGAAACAAGAACAAACTCACAACAACCATCACATTTACTCATACGACCAGCAAGTAAGCAAAAATGCTGTAAAACACAAATAACACAAACTGTAATTTTTGTAGAAACTCCAAAAGCTCTCAAACTCAACCAACAACCAGGACCAGGACTACTGGAACTAGAACCAGATTTACAAATAAAGCAAGAAATAGGACTAGGACTCTAAGGAAAACTACAAAAAGAACCAGTACTGGGACAGCAACCAGGACTAGAACCCAAACCAGGACTAGAACCAGGACGAAAGCCATAAGTAGAACTCACAACTGATGACTAAAAACATTACTAGAATGCAAAGAAGAACTGGAATTCCATCTAGAACCAGGACTATGACAAGATTTAACTCTAGAATCAGAACTAGGAGCAGAAAACCAGGACAGGAACTACCACTAAACCTAGAACCAAGAGCAGAATGACTAGAACCAGAACTAGAATGACCACCAGAGCTAGAACAGCAACAGCTGATGTCAGAACCTGAACCTTGTCTCTCTGTTGTCTCTCAGTCCAGCTGTGAGTGTATGGCCGGCATGTCGCCTGTAGGTGGCGCCATAGAGTCGGGCTGCCAGCTGGTCTCTGCCTGCTCAGAAAACACATGTCACTCCACAGCTGTCTGTCAGACCAGTCTGGATGGACATCCAAGGTCAGATTCTCTCTTTGTTTGTTGCGCTGTAGAAACAGAAGCAGAAATAAACTCATATCCACCTTCTAGGGTTGTTTTTAAACCTGCAGCCTGTTTATTCTCCTTCACAGAATCATTTCTGTGAAGGAGAATATTTCTGTTGCATTTACTCTTAGTTCAGTTTGATATCAGGCAATCAAATGAACAAAAGTCATGTGACAGTTCTTGCTCTGCTCATTGGTCAGAAATCTTGTGGGAGCAGCAAAATTAAAACAGGAAGAAGTTACTGTGCAACATGAACAAAGATGAATGTGGATCCTTTCCTAGTCATAGCATCATTTGATCCATGAAGAAGAAAACTATGACAGCAGAAGCTGAATCTGATGTAGAGATAACGTGTGGAAAACCACATGCTGCTTCACATGATGTGAAGACGCTGAACAGTAAAATGGAGCACACTCTTGAAAGCAATTCGAGGGACCTATAACCATGACTTAATCAAACGCATGGTATTAGAATAAAAATTCTAATTAAACTTTATAATTTGAAAACATAATTTCATAAATTATCCTGAAAGAATTATACTTTCTTTTGTAACTAATTTTAACTCCAATTCTTCCATTCATTGATCAAAAATAAAAATTAAAAAAAACAAGTTGTCCTAACTTAATCAAACAGGTATGTTAATTCATTTTCTCTCCTTCACTTGTTGAGTTCGCCTAAGATCCCACCCACTAAAAACAAATGCTTTGGACCAAATAAATAAATAAAAATAATGCAACAGTTTCCATCAGTTTTTCTGAGTTGTGACAACTTCTGGTGAAATTAAGTAGAACCAACACAGAACATTAAGGGAAAAAAGGTTTTTTCTTAACATTTAAAATTATTTTCATGTACTATCAGTTTAATAAATGATAGGATAAAGACAAGTTTTTAAAGAATAAAGATAAGTAAAAAGATTAAAGCATAAAGATTAAGTTGTTCCAACTACTGTAACATAAATTGTTTAAGTTCTGTTTGCTTAATAATTTTAATTATGAATGCAATTTTTAATGTTGAGAACCTTTAAAAAAATAAGTTGTTCATAAACTTTTCCAAGTGTGTCACTACATCCATTTAAATATTCATGTTTACTTGCTTCTAACTCTGCATCTTAAAACCTGAATCAGGTGTGTATGTGAGGTGGGTCAGATTGGTGATGGGTGGCGTTGCTATGGTAACCTGATGGAGCGGGTGATGGAGCTGGACAGAAGTGGGAGCCAGAGAGGAAATCTGACTGGAGCCATTGCTTTGTTTGGTAATACATGCAAACTTTCCCTACAAGCTGCTTATTATACTTTATGTATAATTTAACACTATTCTATTATGCTAACTGAGAAAACTAAACAGCAGAATGTTAAGAGTTTACCCGTAGATCGGTAAAAATCTAACTGATGGTGAGTTCAGGTGTGAGACTTGAGAGATTTAGAGTTTTTTGATGGATTATGTTTTTTGTTATAACTTTATTTTGGGGTTTCATTCAGCGACTCATCTTATCATTGTGGTGATTATGATTATCAGCAGGTGATTATCAGTGTTTGGATTGAAAGCATCATCCAGCAGTTTATGAACAGCAAGTTTCAACTTAGCGTTAGCTTTCCATTCCAAACAGCTGCACATGAGCACTGCACAGGTACGCATGTACAGCCTCAAAGGAAACATGTAAGGCTCTCTCTCTCTCTCTCTCTCTCTCTCTCTCTCTCGAATTTGCCGTGAGCAGACAGGAGACATACCTGTGCCAGGTACGTCCCACTTCTACCTGCACAAACAGCCCATTCACTTAACAGGATTTTTTTTTTTTTTTTTTNTTTTTTTTTTTTTTTTTGAGGCTCTCTGTGAGTTTGATAATATCAGCTGATCTGCATGGAAGCACTTTGCTGAAAAAAATGGCGGCTTCTGCCAGCCAATCAGATGAATCTTTCACAACTGATGACAGTAGTTTTTACAGCACATCTGCACAGAGTTTTTCTTTACATTTCTTGATATTATATAAATAATTTGCAGCTCATCTTCCTGAAACTGCAGCAGGAAACTTACAACATGTCAGCATGAAGTTTAGCCTGAACGTACATGCTGGTTTCCTCTAAAATGCAAAACGTGTCGTCTCTGTAAGGAAGCTGCTCTGACCTTGGACCTCTGTTTTCTGTGTGTATGCATGTGTGTGTGTGTGTGTGTGTGTGTTGCAGAGAAAGGTTGTCAGCTGCTGCTGAGTCAGCATGGACCCTTCACAGCCTTCATCCCGCTGCTGAAAACGCCTCTGTCTGTACGTCCATCACTTCCATCACTTTCACAAACGTTTGCATGAATATTCAGTAAATCATATTTTCCACATTTCATAAACATTTTTTAAAGTTGAGCCACATGATGTCAGCAGGATGTGTTATGGAATGTGTGTTTTGTGACATGCAGGGTGTAGATGAGGAGCAGGTGTGTAAGAATCACCTGATGTTGGGTCAACACCTGCACAACGAGCTGCAGGGACGAGATTTCAGCCTGTACGGAGGAGCCAGAGCCCGGAGCAAAGACAGCAAGGTGACTCAAACCTGAAACACAAGACTTTACAGATTTTTATTTGTGTACTTTTTTTCAAACAACAGTAGATAAAAACAACAACAAAAATTCCCCCCACAGTTCAATGATGCTGCAATGAAACAAAATCAACCACAGAAAAAAAAAAAAAAAAAANAAAAAAAAAAAAAAAAACGTAACAAGCGATGATACAATATGTATACACATAAATAAAAATGAAAGACACACAAAAAAGAAAAAAAAAATCCATATATATTTTTAGCCACCAGGGACATATTGTAGTATCTCTAAAAATGAATAGAAAATAGCCCAACGCTCCCGAATTTGTCAGATTTTTGGTTCAGGCCGTATGTCAGTTTCTCCAGTAAAATATAAAGCAGAAATCTGTGATAACCACACGTCAGCAGTAGGAACAGTCAACAGAGTGGCCATAATAACAAAACACATTTTTTAGCCAGGAAAAATTGTTAACATTTTTTTGTGTGTCCATGTCAAAGTTCTCATCAGTGATAGAATTCAACAGATAAAAAGTCGGAGTCATTACAAACTGCTTCCAGTGATGTCCTGAATAACAGAATGAACGTCCTTCCAGTATTTTTCTGTTATCACAAGTTCAGAACAGGTGAATATCAGAACCTTTATGAGATCTATAATAATATAATTAAAAAAGTAAAAAAAAAAATATATATATATATATACACACACACACACACATGCATGCATACACATATACACATACATACACATACACACATATATTCATACATACAGTATATACATACACACGTGTGTATATCTATCTATCTATCTATCTATCTATCTATCTATCTATCTATCTATCTATNCATACACACGTGTGTATATCTATCTATCTATCTATCTATCTATCTATCTATCTATCTATCTATCTAATGTATCTTATCTATCTTATCTATGTTTATGATAAATTCTTATGAAAGAAATATTTTTCTCAAAACACCAAAAACAGCTATTTTAATTCAGCCTCTCTAACGTCTGTTCAGCTCTGCCACAGTATTCCTGCAGAACGGCTGGGCTGTTTGGTATTCCTGCTTCAATGCTGTGATCTAATCGACTCGGAACTCAGAAAGTTCCGAG
>VXCM01005726.1:3852-54367 GCA_014773175.1 Lucifuga dentata
AAGCACTGAGCATGAGTGTGTATGTAACAAGAATGAATCAGAAATGCAGCAATTTGCTTCAAATCATAATTTCCTGTACTTGTGAAAAATAAAAAGTTGAAAAAAAATAAATTCCTGAATTCCAGGGCTGGGTTAGCGTTAGCGTCCCACCAACATGTCTTCCTTGATCCATGTTTCCAAACCGTCATTCTGCAGCGTCACCTTTAGTCTGTTTGCTAACGACACTAAAAACAGGACACTTAGGGAGGCTTTCAGCTGAAACTCAACCAGCTATGTTTGGGATGATTACTGTCTCATTTTACTGTAAATATTCTGCTAGCATTTTCTATATATTTCAATATGGTTACTGCAGAAATGCAGGAAATTTGCCATCATTCTGTTCTGATTGTGTTTTTAACAGTTTTGAAAACAGCATGTTAGCATGTGAAAAATGCGCAGGAGATATCAGGTGTTCTGCAGGTGGAGGAGTATGAATGAGAAAAGAGTTCATGGATTTTAGAAAATGTGGTCATTTTGTGTGAAAGCATGAAAAATGATTGACAGTTTGGTTCTCACATACTTCTGTTTGCTGCCTGTCTAGAGAGTTTTGACAATGTGACTTCAGTTTGAACCAATGCTTGTTAGCAATAAAAAAAAAAAAAAAAACCTGTAAAGATTAGACCAATTACAACTCTTATCATTCAAAAGTTTTCAATACCACTTTATCATTTTGCTGTTATACCTTTTTTAATAACAGAAAAGTCCAAAGATATGTGTTCCTTAAAAACATTTTTATGAAAAATAAAATATACTTGAGGCACCAACTTTTCATACAGGTCAGCAGTTTAATATCTGAGTACTTTAGTAGTAGATATGTAGCTGAATGTATTTTGGCGTGTTTTAGGTCATGACAGCTGTGGATCAATGAAAACATGGCTCACTTAACTCAAGCCAGCTTAACTTTATCACTGTCCTGCGCATGTGCTAATACTGATACTAATGCTAATACTCATTACTAATGTAATGCACGCTGGGTAACTGTAGATTTTTTATCCCGACAGACATTTGTATGGATACATTTACACTACAGGTGCGGATGCCCAATTCCAAGTTATTGCCTCTTGCTGATATTTTTTGACAGTTTCTTTACATCCTGATACCTGCGTTTATACCTGAAAAACCTGCACAAATGAAGCTCTTGATTTTCTGTTGGTAATATAGCCATGAACGTTTAAAGCTAGGGATGCGCCGATCCAGTATTCAGTATGGTATCGGCCCGATACTGGCCAAAATCACTGGATGGGTATCGGATGAAATAAAAAATATAATCCGATCCATAAACTTAAACTATGGTGTAAATGCTTAATTACACTTCTAATGATATGCCGTGAAGAGGGGTGTGTGTCACGTGAACAGCAGTTGCCCAGACATGTCTGCTGAGCGGTCACCATGTCAGCGGTGTGGAATTATTTTAAGCTAAAAGAAGAACAAGACAAAACGGCCGAGTGCAACTTGTGCAGCGTGAGTGTTAGGAAGGGTGGCAGCAGCGTTAGAAACTTTAATACCACAAACCTAATCAAACAAAAACACCACGGAAAGGAGTACGACGACTTTCTAAAGGTAACTACGAGAGTGAAGAAGAGTGTGCCACAACAGACATTACTGGAAACATTTCAGAGGCGTGAGAAACTCCTTTCAGACTCTAATAAAGCCAAGCTAATAACGGAGAAAGTAGCTGAATTTATTATGTTGGATGACCAACCACTTTCCGTGGTTGAAAATGTGGGTTTTCAACACTTAATCGAACATTTGGAGCCTCGCTACACGTTGCCAACCCGACATTTCATCTCTGAAATGGCTATCCCAAGCTAGTACAAGCAGGTGTGCAAATTCATTTTGAAGCACTTGGAAAACTTTGCATTGGTCAGTTTCACAGCTAACTTCTGGAGCTCAGACATGTGTCCAATGTCATTATTAAGTCTGACAGCACAGTGGACAGACGTGTGTCCNTGGAGCTCAGACATGTGTCCAATGTCATTATTAAGTCTGACAGCACAGTGGACAGACGTGTGTCCAGTGTCATTATTAAGTCTGACAGCACAGTGGACAGACGTGTCCAATCAATGTCATTATTAGTCTGACAGCACAGTGGACAGACGTGTGTCCAATCAATGTCATTATTAGTCTGATAGCACAGTGGACAGACTCATGTTTTACTTTGGAGATGCTGAATTCATGGAAAATTGAGAAGAGTAAAGTCCATGTCATTCTGAGAGACATGCCAGTAACGTTATAAAAGCCATGGATCCTTGGAGTTGCCAGTTTGGGATGGTTTGCACATCTGCTGCAGCTCATTGTGAAGGAGGGACTGCTGCCACAGCGTAATGTAAGTGATGCCCTGGCTATTGGCAGAAAAATTCCTTTGTTCTTCTGAATACTCAGATTTAAACTTTTGCACAAAGCGACACTTAAAATGTCATTCTTGTTTATATGGTGCTGACCAATCAGAAATGCTGCTCAAAGTTCTGTGTGAAAAAGTCTAAATAAAAAGAAGCAGCAGTATTGCATAACTGAGTCGTGCTGTGGGCTATGAATTTCTTTCTTTAGGAGAGTAGAATATTTGTTTTACAGTTTCAAAGTGCATCCATACAAATGTATTATTAAAAGCTTAATTGTTTAAGAGAGGGAAAAAGATCGGATTGGTATCGGCACATACTCAAGGTTGTGGTATCACTATCGGACATAAAAAAAATGGTATCAACCCATCCCTATTTAAAACGCTGCTCTGTCATGATAATCAAAACCTCTTCAAAAATGGATTTGTTGCAATACATCCCCTGCATCTTAGCCTGTCCTGACTTTATTATTATATATTAAAGTCCAACAGACTAAACAGGAAGCTCTGGGTTGGTCCATTGACCAGCATCATTCATATGCAGTCAAAGAAGAATAATGTCAGAATGACAAGGAAATTCTGATCTGTGTGTAGGTGACAGATATCTGATACATCTCAGATTTATTTCCATATATGAATGTGGACCAAAATGTAATATATGATTCCACATGCTTTTTATTGTGTATATGTTCACAATGCATATCTGATATATGCCACATGTGAGTAAAGCATCAGAACTGGGTGACTTGTACTTGGTGGTGTAACTGTGCATTCATATATTTTTGCTTATCTGAACAGCATATCTGCATATAGATCACGTTTTAACGCAAGATGTAAAGAAATCAACATCTGTAAAAGTGTTGATGAAGCAGCCAACAAACACAACTAACACATCTTTGTCCTTGCCAGTCAAGAGAAATGAGAGAGCAAAAACAAGAGAGTGAAAGTATTTTTGTTGAAAACATTAAAAGGAGAAAAGAACTGAGATAAAGATAAAGGTGTGAATCACTCAAATAGATTTTCCCATTTATAATATTGCTTATTAAAAATGGATGTTATATTTGCTCTATAAACCTAGAGAAATATGCTATTAACTCAAAAGCAGTACTGAACTTCCAGAATTGTTTGAGTCATCCTACTAGCAAACAGACACAAAACAACCATGAAACAGGAGAAACCATGAGGTAATAATCTTTACTTTCATTTTCTGTTCTTTCTTTTTATTACTGCTTTCCCTTTATTCACCAGTATTTTTACTCTTAATAACTACAGTGAATGTGAATAATTTTATTTTTATTTATTTATTTATTACACAGCCACGTGACATTTAAATTAATGAGAAAACTGAGTAATAAAATGGCCAAAAAACCCCCAAAAAAACCAAAAATAACAAATCAGAATTTGTAACACTACTGCAGTGTCCATTCAAAATGTGTCTGCTTAGACCAGGCCGGACTTTATGGTGTGCGCCGCAGCCTGCCATTGGTGCCTGTGGAACAGAGCATATGCTGCCGCAAGGACTACTCTTTACTGGCACCGCTCAATTTGAGAACCGCTCATCCAAACAACTTCACACTGATGCTGTACGTCCTTGTGTCCTGAGCAATAAACCTGCTGAATATCAGCTTCATACAATGCTGGGTTCTAGAGATGTTGGTGCTACAGACAGAGATTTCTGTCTTTATAGTTAGAGAATTCTATCTTCATGTAAAAGTACCATATCTAAATATTTATGATATCTGAGAAAATAAGTATTTATAATGATCATATATAATAATAAAGTTATGTAACAAATTTAACATTATTATCTATATGTATTAATATTATTATTAACATGATATGGGGCTATTAATATATTTATATTAATGGCACCACCTTCTATAGTTGCCTGTGATTGCTTAAGGCAATCACAGGGCTTGTTCTTCTTGCTCTTTATTATTATTATTATTATTATTATTATTATTATTATTATTATTATTCTGCTTCCCCCCATTTTTTGGACCTTAACTAGTTCTGCAAACTTCAACCAATTTAAACCATTCAAAGTTCAGGTTGTTCAGAAAATTCATGGCATGCCAGCTATATCTTTTTGTATTAATATTTCATATGTTTTCTGAAATATTAAGGTTTTTTCAGGCATTTTTTGCCTTTCAAAGTCAAGGAGAGGAGGCTTCAAGCATCCTTCAGACATTCATGCCTTCAGGCACTTATAACTTCAGCATACTTCAAGCAATAAAAAAAAAATTAAAGCATTATTCAGGCCACAAGACTTTCAGCTTTCATACACTACTTCAGCATATTCATGCATTTCATAGTTTTTGCAAAATCATGAGTTAAAAAACTTCATATTTTATGTAAAATTCAGCGTTTATAATGAGTGTGTATGGGAAAAGTTACAGTGGGTGCTGGTGACAGCTGATTGGCTGAGCCACCTCCACTCTGTTAAGTGCTGTTGTGATTTTAAAGCAAAAAAATAAACTCATCATATCTTCCACAGTTTTTGCACAAAACCAATAATATTTACATCAAAACGTAGCTACAAGTCTCCTCTCTCTGAAAATGTAAACATTTCCATGTAAATGTTAATCTGTTCTGATATACAAGCCTCTAAACACGGACAATGACGATTTTCTCTTCATTCACTCCAATGTTAAATTCTCCAGAAAAAAATCTCACAAATGAAATTCTTTCACNTTTTCTCTTCATTCACTCCAATGTTAAATTCTCCAGAAAAAAATCTCACAAATGAAATTCTTTCACATTTTTAAACTGCCAGTACTCCGTCAATTTTCAGAGTTTTGACAAAATCTTACATGTGCTTCTTCTCCAAATCCTCCTCTTTCTAACGGTGTATCACTTTCTGAGAACAGACATTCGGTCATGGAGTAAGAGCCATTTGTTTGANTCTTTCTAACGGTGTATCACTTTCTGAGAACAGACATTCGGTCATGGAGTAAGAGCCATTTGTTTGAGGGGTGGTAATCTCACTCTCTGTGTCTGTCTACAGTGAATCCAGCCCCTGTTGTTTTCCCGCCTTCTCTTCCGTCGCAACTTCAAAGGGACACGCAGTCACGCTGCACAGAGACAAAGATTAAAGGAGTATTGCCCAGATTTTTAAAGATTTGTTTTATAAATCTAAAATCATCAAACGTAAAGCAACCAAACTTGACAGACTTGTTTATTGTTGCATCTACTACTGATCCACTACTGACAAAACGCTGCTTGGCCTGAAGGTGGCGCTATAACAGCCACACACATTTTTTCCTATAACTTTGGATCCTGACATTGTACAGTCAAAATTGACTTTACAGTCACGTTTTACACGTTGTTAATTTTGATGTCATTTTATTGTGAGTGTGGAGACATTTACTATGCACAGGATTGAAAATGCTGGTGATGTAAGTGTAACACTTGATGGCTGTAGTTTAGTGTTTCTTCTGCCGGGGTGTAGTTCTGTTATGAATAATTCCACGGTTATAACGAGCTTGAACTGATAACTTTATTCTCCCACTTCCACAAGCCCCGCCAGAACAACCAAGCTCAAAAAAAACTCACTTCTTCCTTCCGCAAAGCCTCATGGGAATTGAAGTCTATTACCAAACTAAACCATTTCCTTATAACACATTTCATAAAATAACACAATTCAACTCATACACTACTCCCCNCCCCCCCCCCCCCGAAAAGAAACGTCCTCATTTCATAACAAAAATTTTGTTTTTATATACATTATATACATTGTAAAACTTTTAAAACTAAAGTAACAATGAATGAGTAAAATAAAAATAAACTGTCAAAATATGTCCTGCCATTAAATGCTGTAAACTAACATTGCAATTCAACATAAATTCTCTGGCTCACAGCAAAAGCACTGTTATAATTTTAACATAAACACTTTATCAAAACATGGCATTACATCAGGAAAAAAAAAAAAAAAANAAAAAAAAAAAAAAACTTCAACAAACAGGAACAGACATGGCAGTAAAAACATATATGCTCCTTAAATGCTGTCCCTGACCTGCTGAGGAGGCAGCACAATGTAGCCTGATCTAGTTCTCACCGTTCACCGTGGGTGAATAGATGCAGAGCAGAAGCCTGTATCAGTTCATTTGGAGCGCTGTCCACCTCCTGTGGTGCTGAACCTGTGGGCTCACATGGCTGAGGATCCTGGCAGACATACGGCCGTGAACCTGAGAGTTCTGTGAGGTGTGGAGGCTCACCAGTGACCTCAGCAGAACTCTGCTCAGGAACTGTGGTGTGGGTGGAGGAGCCTGACCACGGAGAGTGGTACGGCTTAAGGCGATTGTAGTGAACCACCTTAGGTTTGGTTCTAGGATCAAGTTCGTCTCCTGAGGATGAATCTAGTCTTTGTGGTACTCTGAATGGCCCAGTCCATTTGAGAGATAACTTATGCCTGGCCAGTGCTGGTAGATCAAGCCACACCAGATTTCCCGGCTCATAAGCATAGTGACTTGTGACAGTCATGATATTGCTTTAGTTGCGCACCTGCCAAAGCAATATTGTCTGCTGCCACATTAAAAGCTGAGAAGAGTCGTTTTCTGCCAGATGTGGCAAATTCACTGGGCTTTCAGGCGTAGCATGGGTGGCTTGTGACAAATCCACGAGAATGACATCATGAGCCAAGAAGAAGGGTGTATGTTGTTTTGTGGAACTGTGAACAGTGGTGTTGTATGCAAACTGAACTTGTTGCAGGTGAGCATCCCACTCATCACCTTTTGTGTGTAGATACTTGGCCAACTGCTCTTTGATGGGTTGATTTGCTTGTTCCACCATCCCATCAGACATGGGATGATAAGGGGAAGTCCTGATTTTATGTATTCTGAGAGGCACACACGTCTTTGAGCACATCAGACTCGAACTGACAACTGGCTTGAAAACAGTTCAGTGTCCTGAATGCAGACTCTGTGGTGCATCATGTCTACTAATGTAGTCTTCAAACAGTTGTCATTTTTTGGTCAGATAGTGCATACAAGTTCAGATACTTTGTGAAATAGTCCATCACAACAAGTATGTAGCGGTTACCTTTTTGTGTGATTGGCAGTTCAGTCAAATCAGCAGCAACCTTTTGAAAAGGCATAGGGGTCTGTAGTGGAGCCTGCTGGTAGGGAGTTTGCGGCCTACGTGCTTCACAAGCAGTGTACTGGTGACACTACTGTGGAATGTCTCTCATCATATGAGGCCAGTAGCACCTTAATATTGCACGCTGTAGTGTCTTTTGTGCACTGAAATGTCCAGACAGTGAATGACCATGTAATGTCTTAAAAAGCTCAGACTGCAGACTATTTGGCACAAGCACCTGAAAAAACACTGTCACCTGGTGGTGGTTGGAGTGTACAACACAGGAGAGATCCAACTATGACAAATCTGGAGAAGTCTTTCCAGTAGTGACGAAGCTCAGGCGGACTGCCTCTCAATTGTGACTGTGGGGGTCTGTGGCCAACTGAAACCCACTCAAGTACAGTTTCCAAAACTGGATCATTACATTGAGCATCATGCAGGCTGGCTGTTACTGTTTATGTCTAGCAAGCACTGTTCATTACTTGGTGAATGTGTGTCAGGAGAAGGGGGTTGCACAGCTTGCTTGCTAGAAACACATTTTCATCATATTTTGTGCAATTATTCATTTGTTTTTCTTTTAATGGAGGCAAAATATGTGACAGTTACATGCAACAACATATGCTAAGTTTGTGTGTAAGCATATTTGAACTTTGTTCAACCATTTTGAATTTTTTCCCCAAATATTTAACAGTTTTCACTCTTCATACACAATTAATACATCACAAAATGGAACTATTCAACAGATTTCAGCTTGGTTGATTGGCTTTATGAACATTGTGGAAAGATGAGAGTTCTTTCAGTGTCTCTGGCTGAAACATGTTCACACAAATCATGTAGTCCTTTTAAGCCTCATTTAAATATTTAGCATGTATTTCTGCATTTTTCAAGCTTTTTTTTCACATTCAAATATTCTTGTGAGGATTCAAATGTTCTTCAAGCATTCCTGCATACAAGCATTTAAAAATTCTGCTTACTTTCAGTAAAAAATCCCATTAAAGCATTATTCAGGTCACAAGACCTTCAGTGTCTTCAGACTAGTTCAGCATTTTCATGCTTTCCATGGTTTTGAGAAATCAGGAGTTCAAAAAGTTTGTGATTTTATGTTTTGTTCAGCCTTTTCAATGAGTATGTTTTTTTAAGCTGTAAATTTATAAATTTTCAGCTTTTCAGCATCTTTGAAGCGCAAGCTTCAGCAAATTGCAATCACAGGCTGCAGTTCCGCAGGAAATGCATTTCTCGTTATTTATTTAGCATCAAAACAATTTAGAAGCTGACAGACATCCATTTAACACCCTTTCCACACCTCCACTTGCTTTGACAGTTCACTACATTCTGCTGTGGCTCTGCAGCCAGCCTTCAGTGGAGCCTCTGAAATGCATTTAGTCATGTCATACTAACCAGACACCCATAAACACGCCACACCTTTAATAAATGAGTGTCAGTTTAAAATATTAAAGGTTCTCTCATGCCGTGCTGTTTGCTTCTGATTTGACTCTGGTTTGTTCAGCTTTCGATCTTTACCTATCAGCAGCACCTCTGCTTTTTTTCTGTCTTCCCTCCTCTTCCTCCTTTCTCTTAAATTGCAGGAATAGAGGTATTTGACAACTAAGCCTCTCCAGGAATAATCTATCTGTGATGTTGTGTGTATGACTATGTAGGAGAAAAGAATGAAGGGAAATTATACAGACTTAGTTTCTTCAACTTTCATTGAAAACTTTGGAATTCCAATGCATGATCTTTAGAGGAGTTATAAGACAGAGCTGTGCTGATGGGTTCAGAGCAATATATTTTCAGTCCAGCATCAGAGAGGATGCAAGATTAAGCATATTGCTTATGAAATTGCTTATGAAAGCAATGCACATCTGTTACAATAATACTCCGAAGACACATATTAAACCACTTTCTTATATCAGCTGTCATCTCTAATTAGTAATCTCTCAACTAGCATAAATAAAGACCTCAGTACACTTCATCCAAAATGCCTGTCAGATCATCAGATAGTTGAAAAACTTCTTTCTGAAAATTGAGGGGCTCAAGTTGAAAAAATGTGTAACATTGTGAATTTGTGATGGGCTGGGACCAGGACCCAGTTGTTCAAAAAATTTAATCTGGATCAGAATGATCTGGATTTGGAAAGCCTATGTTTTACTATCCAGGATCAGGTAACTCTACTTTTATGCCAGTTTTTCAAAGCAACATTGGATTGGATCATCCTGATCCAGATACAAAACTTTTCAAGATTACCAAATCTGGATTAGCAGAGCTCTAAATAGGACTACATGTCACCATGTAGCTGTGAGCCAGGCTAGGTTTGGTTTATACATTGGTAGGGATTTTTTTTTTTTTTTTTTTTTTTTTATTTGGATGACCAACATGACAGTTGTGCTGTACTTGCTGCATCTTATTTTTCTGTCAAACACACATACAAATAACTTGATTGTGGAAAATATTTGCTTTGTTCATTTATGTATTTATTCATTATTTATGTATTTATTATTTACTTAAACAAGACTGGTATGGCTTTTTTTTTCTCATTCCTGCTGTCAGACCCCCTAATGGCTCAGACGTCACATCCATGATCTGTTTTTATATAAAATGATGCGATCAACAAGTGAAATTATTCCAAATAGCAGCCATTTAAAAACATTTAAAAAATTTTTGAACATTTTGTTTCACAGCTAAAAAAAAAAAAAAAAAAAAAAAAAAAAAGTCATTTGCTAGCAGGACAAGACAAAACAACGAAAACCTGATGCATGCCAATAACACTTCCATGATGCTGCTCACTAGTAGCATTAAACTGCGACATTCAGCCGACCAAAACACGCTAAATTATGAATAAATTTGCATTCTTACCGACATTGAAGATAAAAGTCCTAAAATAGATTCCATGATAAANATTATGAATAAATTTGCATTCTTACCGACATTGAAGATAAAAGTCCTAAAATAGATTCCATGATAAATTTTCATCTCCATAATTCCATTTCTATTCCATTTTAGGACGTATACTAAAAGTAGCCAACATTTTTTTACAAGCTGTGAGTTGATTGACAAGGATTTTATCCTATAGGACATGCTTAGAGTTAAACGGACCAATCACGTGCTTCGCGGGTCAATTCACTTTGGTTATAAACCTGAGCCTGCATCCTCACCTGTCAAACTGCTGCTACCAGGATTTTCCTGATAGGGGATTTTCCCATCCCCTTCCATTTCCTATTTCTTTTAAACAGTCATCTAACTAACAAAAAATAAATCAAAACAATTACACATTATTCACTAATACTTTGTGGATATTTAGAACACGTGTTTTAAATCATACAAAGGCTAAACGTCCAATAGTTAAAGAATAAATAATGTTTAGAGTTTGTCTTCATTTGTGGAAAGACCGGCTTTCTCATTGTAATCAATGCACAGTGATAAATGACAGCTAAAATTAAATATATTATTCATATTGACAGCTGTTTGAGGGATTATTTTATGGGGACAAAAATCCTCTTTATTTTTTATTTATTTATTTTTTTTTACTTTACTGAAAGGCTTCGTAGCCTTATGTCTACTTTATCTGCTTTATCACTGTAACGGTTAAACAAATCAAGTGATATATATATATATATATATATATATATATATATATATATATATATATTACTTGATAAAAACGTATTATTTGACTAATTTTAAAGTTTTATTACATTTAGTTCCTGAAATCCACTCTGAATCCACCTTCTGCTGGGATCAGGATAATCCTGATTTTTTTTGGATCAAAGGTATCCCAATCCCACTCAAAAGGTTTTGAACAACGCATCCTGAAAGTTTGATCCAGATCAAAAGCAAAATTGGATTACGTGACCTGATCCGATTTCAGAATCCTTTTTTTCTTTTGAACAACCCATTCTCAAGATTTGATCCAATCGGATAAGCCGAAATCCGATCAGATTACTTTTGAACAACAGGCCCAGTTTCTCAAAGCACATCATGGTAATGGGTGGGAGCGAGAGAATGGAAGCCACTGAGGTCTGCGACTTTGGTAAAGATGCAATCATTGTCTTCTTGAAGCATGTAGGAACAGCGGCTGTCACCTCAAACAGCTGCATTGTAGAAGCCTTGGGAAGCGTCCGGGAATCCTGATCTGCTTTGTGCAAAGCACATGTCAGTGATGGAGAGTGTGAGTGACAGATTATCAGGGGGTGATTCAGCTTTGATGAAAATTTCTTTAGCCCAATCAAAGCACAGAGCTGTTTGAGCTTGTCAGGAAGGGGGTCACAGCTAGTTGTGGGGGTTGTCTTGTCCAGTTTGAAGGATGTGACTGCCACATGCGGTTGGAGATGTGGATGTGCTTGTCAATGCACAGTTCACGCTTCCTCAGGTTAACCCTGCGTGAGCTGTCAAATCACCAGTTTGCAATCAGCATCACTTCCTTCAGTGGTTCAGTCCCATGACTCAGTTTGGCCACTGAGTGGTGCTGTAGGACAGCAGAGGTCTTAAAGAGATGAGGAAGCGTTCCAATCCCAGTGGAAGTACTTTGTGCTGGCATTAACGAAACCCTCCACCAGGGGGCAGGCATAGATTTTCTTGTCTGTAAGTTTTGACAAGGATGCTGTTAATAGCTAAGATTTTATGCATCGTGGAAGCTCACAAAAGTTAAATGGAAGTTTTTATGTTGGGAAAACAATTTTTCAGCGTGTTGAAGTTACAGCACAAAATACATTAATCACTGAGTTTTTATGTATTTATTTTTAGCTTTGGCTTGCTAACTTAAAAGGTTTAGAATACTCATGACTTTGATTGCATGAGATGCTGCTGCCCCAGAAAGAGTTTAACAGTATAAGTGCGTTTCCACAATATGGTTTCTTGACAAAATATATTTTCATAACAGATTTTTACCATATTTGATGAGATATTTGAATGAATCAGAAACTGAAAGAATTGAGAAACCATATTTTGATGGCCATAACTCAGTGGTCACAACTAGAAAAGTTAAAAATTCATTCTTCTATAATGCCCAAAATGTCCAGATACAATGCAGATTGTCATGCAGATCTGAATCCAGATGAATATTAAAAATGTATTCACCCAGTAATGTTCTATTATGAAAATTACAAATACAGAATCTGTGCATTCATGGCAAAGTGTGTGTGTTCTCAGAGCCTTCTAGTTCTTGAGATGTTACTGTAATGAGGGTATTTCTGTAAAACAAGGACACGCAGCAACATGAGTAGCTGTGAATGACTGCTGAGCAGGGTTTTCTTTTTATCTGGTCTCTCAGCTCTGCAGGAACTGAATCCATTCCCAAGAACACACGTCAAGGTGTTGATTCTTCTGTATCCTGCATGTTTCCAACTGATAAAATGTTGTTGGGATGCACAGATTGTGATTTGTTCTCTTTCTCCTGTCCAGTGGTGAGTCAGAACCTGGTGACAGACAACGTTTCAGTGGTGGAAGGTGAGATGGCGATCATCAGCTGCCGGGTGAAGAATAACGATGACTCAGTTATTCAGCTGCTCAACCCCAACAGACAGACCATTTACTTCAGAGACATGAGGCGTGAGTACTACTACACAACCCAGTGAAGTACATTACATGTATCTCATCTTTATCACGCTGTTTGTTGCGTGTTGTAGTGGGACTCACATGCCTTCTGATCATTTTCATTGTTAATTTTACATGGATTGCTTTTCAATAATTTACCAACATTTGATTTGCATAAATAATTTTTCTACAAACCATAAAAAAACCAAAATGCTTTTTCTTTTACAGTTAGTATGATTATGTTTCACTATACGAGTTGGTGTTAATGTACTGTATCTATAGGTTACATTATGTTTCATTCTGTACATGCAGGGTGCAGCAGATGGTACTGTATGTAAATGAGAGAGTAAATGCAAAGAGAAATGAATTCCCTCCTCCTACATGGGTATCAGAAAATGGCTCAAAATTGCTTCCTGCTTCTGTAGAAAATGGTAAAACAGACTCATTTAAATGGAAGAGAGTGCCACATTGATGGTGTAGGTACCAGTGCTAGCGTTAGCTGAGAAGAAGGTGTGATGAGTGTTATACTGGTTCACAAGTGTAAGTTTAGGTCAGTGTTTAGACTTAGGCAGGCCACACACAATCACACACACACATAAGGTGTGTTCCAAAGCTTTTATTTGATCGTTCCTCAGTCCTCGCGTCAAGTTGCATGACCCAGAAATCAATCTGGTCCACCATCATTAAAGACGCTCCAAAGCCCTTTATTTCTGCTTTGAGGCTTCAACTGAGCGAGGAAACATGACACGATGCTACGTGGTAGTCTGTTACTGGAAATCTGTTTCTGATTGGACAGATCTATACAGCAGATTTGCGATGTGTGAACTGGCATTTGCAACATGCGATCATTTTCTTTTGCACACTTGGAGGCATTTTATGAATAAAATTGCAATAGCAGGACCAGGCACATCACAAAGCACCTTCAGGGAGATAACAACAATCAGTCACTCAGCATTCGTTTCTTCTCCCTGCTTCCTGTTGTTTGGGATGGAACTTAACACATGCTACAGTAAACATTATTTAAGGGATTAGGCTGCATTAAAACCCGAGAGTAAAAAAAATGGTACATTAAAAATAAATATAAACGAACAATGAGGCTGATAATACTGGTTTATTTAAACGTGGAATTTAAAGTTTGATGTAATGAGGTAATATCCCCAATATACCCACTTGTTATGGTCATAAATTAAAAGGTGTGATGACTGTAACACAACATACCTGGAGGCTTGGATACCTGTGAGGAGGCTCTGGTGTTCGGCTCCAGTTCAATGATTCTTTTTTTCAAATCTTCTGATGTGTCCCACGTGGAGCCATTTTTACTATGCGGCTTCAGGCTGTTACAAAATGCGTCTTGCACAAACATTATATCACACTATTCAGGTGTGTGTATAGCATGAAAAGGTGACAGGTGATGTGGTGTTAAAACAGGAAGTGTCTGTAGTAAAGGTGTTTCATCTNGCATGAAAAGGTGACAGGTGATGTGGTGTTAAAACAGGAAGTGTCTGTAGTAAAGGTGTTTCATCTGCTGACACGTGCTGCTTTGTTTTGACTGGGGGGGGACTTACTGTGAAACTATGTTATGTAGAATATTAGTTAATACAAATTATGTTTGAAGTGTTTTCCAAATTTTAGTTATTGTTAAATGTGCTACAATAAAGGCTCAACAGATCCAAATGGCTCCAACCCAGACATTACCTNGTTATTGTTAAATGTGCTACAATAAAGGCTCAACAGATCCAAATGGCTCCAACCCAGACATTACCTCCAGGAAGTAAAAACTCTGATTTTCTTCATAACGGACAGGTTGTACTGACTGATGCTGTCAATGTGGCAGCATAATGAGCAGCTCATATTCAAACACAACATTCACTCTTAAAGGAAACTAATTTCAAGGGGAGCATATCTGTGTTCCCAGGGTCCTATGTTCCCCAGTTCAAAATCAGGGTTAGTCTGTTAACACACATTAAGTGTGTGTTAACAGACTAACCCTAACCCATTATGTGCTCTATTGTGCTATATAGAGCTGGGGAACATATGAAAGACATTTCAAGCATGCAACAGAAACAACAGACTAACTAGCCAACACTGTTAAAACAATATAATCTTAGCCTCCGAACCTTCTGTAGATTTCTAGCCAACAATTTGAGTTCATTTTTGAATTCTTTAAATATGTTATAAAGGTGCAAGTATCTGTGGATGATCTCTACCCAGAAGTCTCTGTGGTATGCTAACAGTGCTAGAGTAGGCAACTAGCAATGAGTTGGTGCAGCAGCAGAGGAAGTAGTGAGCGAACCGAAACAAAAGTGGAGTTCTGCCTTCCGCCCAATCACTGGTGACCAGATGTGTTATTTAGACCAATTACGGCCAGGAGAGGGATCAGAAGCTTTGGGAGCCCCAAAGAGCCTGAATCACACCATCCTAAGCCTTGCAAGAAGTTCTACTTTGTATGCAGTATACTGGAACAGGGACTACTAAAACAAAATAATTATTTGTATTGCTCTATACAGCAAGGGTTTGTGTTGTTGTTTTTGTTTTGTTTTGTTTCCTTTGAAAATGGCAGGTTACAAGTCATTTTTTAAAGTATGTATTATCTTTTAAAAAAGTACTTGTGGATACACGGATGGCTGTCAAGTGAGAACCTGCTATCTCCAGAAATGTCGTGCTTTCAGATCAGTTGAAGAAGGAAAGAAATGAAAGACGTAAGGAAAGTGACAAAACAAAGACAGAAAGGTTTGAAAGGAAGAAAGGAAAAGAATGAAGGACGAACAGGACATTCAGAACACACCTAGACAAAAATTTGTCTTTTTTTTTTTTTTTNTTTTTTTTTTTTTTGTTCATATACTTATGTAGGGAGTTGTTCTCTTTATAGAATGGATCAGACCCATG
This sequence comes from Lucifuga dentata, assembly GCA_014773175.1. Classification (NCBI taxonomy): domain Eukaryota; kingdom Metazoa; phylum Chordata; class Actinopteri; order Ophidiiformes; family Bythitidae; genus Lucifuga; species Lucifuga dentata. The sequence continues at coordinate 19,718 of VXCM01005726.1, forward strand.
ACCTACTTGTAGCGAGGCAACAGTGCTAACCACTGTGCCACCGTGCTGCCCTAACGTGCTGAAGTGAGGAAACGTGCTCCTGCTAATAAACAGACAAACTGACAAACTGGTGTTGAAACATAACCCTGGCAGTTCAAATCGAAGGAAAGAAAGAAGAAAAGGAGATAAGAAAGGGCAGAAGTTAATGTAATTCAGTGTCATTCAATACAGCTTTAATAATTATTCAGACAAAATTTAAATGCAACCTGCAAAATAATAGGCCATTTACTACTTTTTAACTTCTAAATCAGTGTTATTTCTAACTGCATATACATGTTTGTGTGCATCATTGTGATTCCAAATAGAATCACTCATTATGCGTGGAACAGACAGGAACCGCTGGACTCTCAGTACATCCATCATTGTCAGTTCAACATCAGAAAAGTCACCATCTGTCTTTGGCAGCATATTTATGCTGCACATTAATATGTTGGCTGCTGAATTGTGAGTCTGTGCATTCCAGGTCAGAATTCATTTCCTCTCAGGAGAAGCTGGTGTGCACACTGATGTGCCCGTGTCAGGACATCACAGTGGAAAGAGCAATGATTGTAAAGGAGATGAGAGGAGCTGATGTAATTGACTATGACACCACCACCCACAAAAATACCAAGACTGTGCTTTGTGCCATGTTTCATGAAAATAGGCCCATAAAATGCTTGTTGAAAGGGCTGAATATGTTTTAAAGTCTAAAAGGAATGCCTGAGAACTCAGGAAAGGTTTTACTGTTGAGCTGATCTCCAGGGACCACATGTGTTTTTCTACCATTACTAGTTACAGGAGTACAGTCATGACTGCTTTAACACAGATAACTTACACAGAACCCCACCCCACACACTTTGATCCTACACTTGCGCCAGGAAAATGCTCCTCCACACTGTGAGGCAACAGTGCTAACCACGGTGCTGCTCTAAAGAGCAGAAGAAAAGAAGAAATAATTGCTTTGTCAGAAGAAACCATTTATTTATGTGGATCTGCACCAAATTGCACCTATTGATATTGAGTGCATAAATGTGCCTGATTTTTTAAAATTGAGAATGGTGTATTACTTTTGAAGGACAGAAATATTGAAAAATTCCCTATCGCACAATCATACCTTTCCATCAAGTTTCAAACACTGGGGGGAAAGTGAGAATATTGAGGAATATTGTTTTTGATTGAGATAAACTGTGTCAGGTGGGAGGACAAACTAAAGTGGGAGGCCAGCAGAGTATTTTAGCTTTGCCATATTCTGTTCTCAGGTGGTGACAGTGATTTGGAAAGCTGGACTAGTTGGTGTTGAGAATGTAATTACCGCTGCCCCACCCCATCTCACCCACTCTGACACCCTATAATAAAACTTTGATGGGCTCCTCTCAAAAAGTAGAGGCAGCCACTAATCAGAATTGATTGTAGCCACTTAGCCGAGGCACACTCATCATCTGTGCTGTGTCTGGATGGGAGTCATCCTCGGCTCAGGCTGCAAAAATGATTCAAATGAATAGAAAGAGAAAGAATAAAAGCTGATGAATTAAGCGAGGAAAAACAGAAAGTGGGAAGAATTTAAATGAAGTGAAAAATGAGAGCAAAAGACAATCTGAGGGACCCGGAGTTACATTGATCCCAGTTTTATTAAGTTTTGTTTGAAAGTTTGTTCTTACTTTTGGACATGTGTGTTTGAGTGCAGAGCAGCAGCAGCTTGATGATGATATCTTAGCTCATTTCCCTCGTGCTGTTTGAATGGACCATTTTGCCATAACTTCTAAATAATCAGTGTGCACAGTGTTTCCCACAGGAAACACTGTGGGAAACACAGTGAAATGTACCTGGGTGGTGGTGGGCGGCGCGGCGTGACGGGCAGGTCTGAACACACGTCGCGCCGTCAAACAAAGCTTTATTTATTGCAAATGAATAACTATCTGTATGTCAACATAAATAACTATTCAGAAATAAATAATTATTTGCATATTAAAATACATCTTCCATTTTCCAAATATATTAAAGGACAAAACACAAACTTTAAGTCTGCTTTTTGATGAATGCATCAAAATAAATAACTATTTAAAAATACCTATTTACATAATAAAATACATTTCACATTTTAAAATACACACACACACCCACATATATATACACACACACTAGGGGTGTAACGGTACACAGAAGTCACGGTTCGATACGTACCTCGGCTTTGGGGTCACGGTTCGGTACGAGTTCGGTACATTAATGTAACAGCGGGTGTAGCAGACAACTCGTGCTCAATCACTGCACGTGTACACCTGTAAATGGCAGGGACCACAGACTGGCTTATATGCGCACAGGATGAGACGTGTAACGAGGCTCAAGGACTTTTAATAAATACTTGAAGCCTCGACAACAGCATATGGGTGCATAGCAGTGGAGATATATATGCCAGTAGCTTCAGTAATGTCTTTGGCTCTATCTGCTTTCACATCTAGAGGCTTCTTAAAAACGGAAGGGATAAGTTCTTGGACACCTGATTTTTTTTTCTCTGATGCCGTCTAATATGCATTAGCATGTTTGACGTGTTTCCACTGACATACCGCACAACTGTTGAACAACGCCGGCACACCGTCCTCGTCCAGTCCACCACTCGCACTCCATCGCTGTTGTAGTCCACTGGGAACCCCAACTTTTCCCACACAGCAGATTTAAAAGAGGCAGGCGGGTCCTCTAACTCCTGGGTGTCATCTGAACTTGCCATAGTTACTTTTTCTTCTTCTGTGTTTGTTGTTTAATGGCAGTTGACAAACAGCTTTTACACGCATTACCGCCACCTGGACTGGAGTGTGGATACTGCTGCCACTGTGACTGACTTTTTCCCCCCCCCACTCAGACGTATTCGTCGTATGACTGCATGTACTGAACCGTGATGTCCGTACCGTGACAGTTTGGGATGAAAACACATACTGTTACACTCCTAACAATATATATATACATATATATATATGGGTTTCTCCACCAATAATGTATAAGAATTCGCTCAAAAGAAGGGGAATATACTTTGTCTGTTAGGTACGGTGGCCCTGAAGTGCAAAACACTTTAACGAATCCCGAAACACTTTTTGACAAAATGGAAAAGGTAGGGACAAAGATTCTTGTTCGTGATTGGACAGCACTCATGTCAGTTACTTTTTTTCAAAGCTCTGCAGAAGTAGAGCATGAGCTCGATGTAGGGGCAGTTCCTCTCTATTTTTGCAGGACCAGCAGCATGTAGCCGCGCAAAACGAGACATAATTATGTATTGTCCGTATTGTGAGAAAACATTTCAGTCACTTTCAAATTTTTGTGATTTGTGGGAAGATGCTGGCTGTATTAAAGGAAAAGGGGATGAAGAGGAAATCAGGCACCAATCAGGTCTAAGTGGTTAGCATGATAGTTATTAGATAGTTAATAGTGGATTAATTTGATGTTTTGCGCTATAGTGCGTGTGCACGTATATTCAGGAGCACCCCTAACAGAAAATACATTCCCACGCGCATGATGAAGGGAAAAAGAGAAAGCAGGAGTTGCGTTCTTGGCTTCTCGTGAAAGAACTTTAAGTCAGTCCTGCAGACAGAATTCGGTCGGAGATGCACGTTGGCATACGCTGTTTGAAGGCATAAAGCTGGTCATCTCCATCTCTTTGAGTTCATTCAGATGTTCTGAGTTTTATTGCTTGTAGGTGATAAGGAGGTGGCGTTGAGCGGAAGGCTTTTTAGCTCCTTGCTGTAGACTCACATCTTCAAACAAATGCAAATTACTCTGCCGACAGGATGGACCAGATGAAGTGGCAAGATGATCACCAGAACACCTCAGCATTTGAAAGATATCCACAGGGTCTGCAATCAGGATGTCTATGAACTCTATGAACTCAGAAGTTCAGGATCACAGAAGAAGGGGGGTTCTGCTGATTTGGGGTCCATTGATTATAAATATGTGAAGTAGAGATTCTTGTTGATGTGTGACTTTATGCTTCCAACAAGTCTGAGTTCCTACTATATACATATATATACAGTATACACTGTACATTGTATATATATATTCAAGAGATGAAAACACTTTTGGTGCAGAATTGTTCTCCTTCGCCTTTTGTCATATGCCTGTTTGCACAGTTGTGGCTGTTGTTGTTGTTGTTGGAACATTTCATTTTCCTTGGTTTGGAAAAAAAAAAAATCTAAATTAGAAATCAGATCACATTTTATTAAAACATGTTTCACAGCCACTGCGGCATGGCATCTTGTTGTCTTCTGTCTGTAAATTTTAGGCATCAAAACGTCTCAGAGGACTGCAGCTGAACATTAGCAGCTGGCTAACACTGGCTAAAGTTTACAGAAACCCTGAGTAATGTGCGTTGAAATTAAATATACATTTTAAGGTTCATATTCTCACTCTCTGTGTGTGTGTGAGAGAGAGACAGCAGTGTCTCAGTTGTATTTTTTAAGGCTTTTTTTTAAGGTTTTTTTAATGGCAAATCATCCAAGTAGAACCTATGTATCGGAAACACTGGTATATTCAGCAAACTCCAGTTTGTTTGTTTTTTCAATTTTTAAGCACTACAACAAAGTTTATATCGTTTATTATAAACTGCATTGTGTTTTTATTGGCCTCAGGACCCACCAAATTGTTTCTCCATGCACCACTAGTAACAAAGCAGTTGTGCTTAAGATCTTTGCCTTTTGCACTAACATTTTTAGACTTTTATTTACAGAAAGATATAACATGAGAAAACGCATTGAAGTGAAAATTTAAAAAAAAAATTAAAACATAAGGAGAAAACAGGTCTTGCATGCTCCACATCCTCCATAATCTTTCACGGGTGAGGAGATACCAAAGGCACAACACCCTCACTCTCATTTTGGACATTAAAGGCTTTGGGCCTTTTCATGGATTATGTGTTCAATGGTTTGTCGTTGGGTTTTTTTTTTTTGTTTTGTTTTTGTTTTTGGAGAGACCTTATTAAAGAAATCAGGAATGAGTTGGCTGCAGCAAACTCTCATAGACCCCATTTACAGCTAATCAGCGCAACTCTACACACAAAGCACATGCAGATGTGCTCTGGCTGACATTGTGATCAGATCTCAGTCACAACTATCCAGGTGCAAATGCAATCCCTGGTTAATAAAGTTATTTTGAATCAGGAGCTGTAAATGTGCACCTGCAACTGGAATGTGAACAGTGACAGCCCACACTAAAAATTATTAGTTATTGTAAAAAAAATAAAAAAAATAAAACATGGATGAAAGTCATCCATGGAGCAAAGAGGAAACATAATCCACCTGCTGAGATCAATAACAATGCAAGGTGTGAATTTAGAGCACCGATCTACATGAGCAAGGTGTTCATCTTTTCTTCAGGTCAGGTAACACAAAGCTAAATGTCTAAAGATGTCTGATGTTCTTATTTAAAACCAGATCTTTATTCTACTTCATCAGTCTCTTTTCTGATTTTTGCTTTGACTCAGTCAGCCCCTCCACGTTTATCTCGACATAAAAAGACTGACAGATTGGCTTTATTGCTGCAGCGCAGAGCAAATTTCTGTTCGTTACTGGAGAAATGCAAAAATTCAGCCTGCTGCTTTTTCAGTCTGTTCTAAGGTGGTTTTTGTCAGAAATCGGTTTCATACTTTGTTAGAGAGCCAGCGAATGATTACATACCATAGGCCTGCACTAAGAATGCCCAGAGCAAAGAGCTGTCAATCAAACCAGAACTTATTAGCACATAGAAGTGGGCTGGAAAGTTGATGGGCTTTCATCTGAACCACATATTGTCATTCTACATTAGAGCTGCTAGTGTGTGCTGAAGTAGGTGGACAGACAAGGTTAGGCAAGATGAAAGTGGACAGATGAGGTAAGCTTTTAAATTGTATTCTACAATTCAGCCTGTGAGGTTAAAACAGTTTCTAGAGTATGTTTGGTCCAAACCAAAATTATATTTAGTTTGAACAGAATGGATTTTCAAAGTATGAATAAAGTCTTTTTACTGCACAGAGAGAGAGAGAGAGAGAGAGAGAGAGAGAGAGAGAGAGAGACACGTCTCAATACATATTCACATTACAGTCATTAACTGATGAACTCATGGTGTAATTATAAATGCTCTTGTGAGTTTCAGAATCTACTAATGTTTCTCATTTTTTCAGGTAATCTTTTAATTTCTTCTACAAAGATCCTGGTCATCCTATTACAAAACCACTTGTCTGTAAAAATGACTAAAAATGGACATGAATGTTCAAAACACATAAAATGAACATTTTTCAGTGAAAAATGTATTAGTCCCCATTCTTTAATTTAAAAATCTGTAGGGTATCTTCCTTTTTCTTTTTTCTTCCTTTTTAAAGAGTGATTGTTGCATAAAAACAATGGAACATGTGCGATATGAATAACTCATTTCTCTGTGCTTTTGTCTCTCAGCGCTGAAAGACGCTCGCTTTCAGCTGGTGAACTTCTCAGACAATGAGCTGCGGGTGTCGCTGTCTAATGTCTCGCTGTCAGATGAGGGTCGATATGTTTGCCAGCTCTACACGGACCCCCCGCANTGTCTAATGTCTCGCTGTCAGATGAGGGTCGATATGTTTGCCAGCTCTACACGGACCCCCCGCAGGAAGCCTATGCTGATATCACCGTGCTGAGTACTACAACACACTCACACGTTATGCACACACACAAACAGTCTGATATGTAGAGTGTTTCCCGAAAAGCATTTAGCCTGGTCACACTGTGATGAACTTTGTTAACGGATCAAAAAATGCATCATGGCCATTATATCACACTGCATGAAATCTCAGGCAATTCTGACTTCATAAAATGCCAATATCACTATTATCCTCCTTCCGAAAAGTGCCAGATGCCCTGCGTCCTTCTACTTATAAACAACAAGTGAATCCCATATTTAAAAATTGCTTTTTTCTAAACATTTTTTTTAATTAATAATAATCTCTGGTGTACCATAAAATTTTGCACTTTGCAAACTCTGTTCCCTCTCTATGATTCTACATCAACATGGACAAGTTGCTCACTGAGGGTGAAGAATCGTTATTTTGCATGTTTTTTTTTCCCCTATTTTTTAAAATTTTATTTTATTATTATTATTTTTTTTAATCGTATGCTCTTTCAGTTCCTCCGGGTAACCCTGTCATCGAGACCCAGGACGAGATCCTGAGCGAGGGCAACGAGACAGAGATGACCTGCACAGCCATGAGCAGCAAGCCCGCTGCCAGCATCAAATGGATGAAGGGAGACAAGGAGCTTCCGGGTAGGTTTCCTCCAGTCACAGTCATCAATCAGTGCAGATTATTTCTTTCACAATAAAACACTTATATAGCAGATGATCAACAGAAAATCATGCTTACACTATTTCCTGTTCACTTATTTTACTACCTGAATAGAAGAATGCCTCTGTTTTAACAAACACATTCTGCTCTATGAACAGCCAAAATGTGTCTTCTTAAAAAAAATGATTGCTGAAAATGTCCATGTGCCCATTGGAGACTGGGACAGATTTCACCTCTATAGGTACCTGTATAGGTATAGACCTTGGAATGGAATAAATGGGTGTAGGTGCTACTTGCAGAAGTTGAAGGTATGTGGTCTATATAGTTTAGTGACCAAAACAGCGAACATTTGTTCAAAAAATGCTGCCCAACTTTCTGAAAATCAAGATGATGTGGTTAGATAACAGCAGAAACCAAAAAGCCTTTTACAAAACAAACAGGGGACACTGCTCAGGGTCAGGGGTCACTGCAAAATTCAGTAGAGTTTGTTCTACAAAGGCAAAGACACAAACTTGAAATGGGTTTGAGTTTCATACATGTATCATTTTATATATGTACATACCTGTATATATATCAGTGGCGGGCCTTGTATTTTACACCTAGGCCTTCAGTGCTATCCTCCTGCAATTAAATCACCTTCTAATAACCTCACCATGACACTAGGGCTATATGCTGCTGTTATTCAACGTAACCAGCCCATATTCACAGTGACAGTAACCTTTATTGAGTGGAATAAAGTGATTTAACACGAGGATCAACACCTATGACAGTTACAACACATTAACTACAGAGACATGAATAGGATGTAGCATTATTACGCATTATGACAGGATGCTGCATCACATATAAACATGGCATAGCCTAAATCAGTGTCATTACCAAAGAAACAAGAATGAACAACCATCAGATTTACTCATATGATCAGCAAATAAGCAAAAATGCCATAAAACACAAATAATAACACAAGCAGTATTCAACAGGCCTCTCCACAGATTCCAACCACATAAAAATCCATCAAACTTACCAAAGCTGCTCATCATCTGAAGACAAAGTCCATCCTTNTCCAACCACATAAAAATCCATCAAACTTACCAAAGCTGCTCATCATCTGAAGACAAAGTCCATCCTTTCTTTATAAAAAGTTTAATGACACAGCTGTACAGGACATCACTGCGTTTCAGTTCCAAAATAAGAAAAAAAGCGTTGCCCGTTTCATTTCTTCTCCTCCTTCAGCCATTGTGCCTTAAAAAACAACAGGACCAAGTAAAAATCGAAACAAAAACTCTAAAGCACTACATCTAAAAATCTAAACGTCAAGAAAGAAAGTTTAAATAAATCTAAGATAATGCTACATTACGTGCTAGCTAGTTTCACTTCAGTTAGCTAACCCTCTTCTTCTTCTAATGAACTTTTGGCAGGCTGTTTTTTTTTTTTTTTTTTTTTTTTGTAGGCTGTAAGCTGCGTAGCGTCATGCAGTCCTCCACTAACTGGCCCTCCGATGATGTAACCTAAGCCAAGTAGAAGGCCTTAGCCTGTAACAGAATACTCCCAACATGGCAAATTCGAAATCTGATTGGTTAAAGAATATGACAATCACAACATCATCCCATTTGCTTGAATAGCAGAGGGGATTCACTCCAGATTCTGAAGGCCTCTTTTTTACCTGGAGACAGCACAGGTGGAAAACCTGATTGGATAAAAGCTCTAATTTCTATGAGCTGCACTGGAAGCAGCGTAACTGAGGGAGAGAGTAGNGATTGGATAAAAGCTCTAATTTCTATGAGCTGCACTGGAAGCAGCGTAACTGAGGGAGAGAGTAGCAATGAAATGACGTTAATAATAGACTGATGGGAATGAACTTTGTATATATATGTACACTGTACAGTATATGTGTATATATATATACGTGTAGTATATACGTATATATGTATATAAGGGCTGAAAAATTAGCACGTTAATTTTTGTGATTAATGTGGACTGTTTAATACATATATGTCAAACTCAAGGCCCGCAGGCCGGACAATTATATCTGGCCTGCGAGATAATATCTAATTTCTACAATAACTGGCCTGCTGGTATATAGCGCACACATTACAGATACTACAAATCCCAGAATACACTGCAACAGCCAGTGTATCAATCAACACCTGCAGCCCCAGGTCCTCTCCCCTCCGTGCCCTACAGTCACTTTTAATGAACTTTAAACTAGCCTGCAGAAGAAATGGCCAAAGAAAAGGAAAACAGGCTTTCAGCGCAGGTAGAGTTAGAGAAGCTGTTTACTGTCATTAGGGATAAACCTGTTAGCCTTGTTAGCAGAGCTGATGTAGCCGTAATTAAAGAATATAACATAAGAAGGCATGATCACATTTAAAATNTTAGCAGAGCTGATGTAGCCGTAATTAAAGAATATAACATAAGAAGGCATGATCACATTTAAAATATTATTCTCAGTTTGCTTGGTGGTGTTAATGAAAAACAAAGAGTGATTTTAGATTTCCCTTGAGAAAAATGACAGTTTTCTGGCTAATTTTAATGCCTGTGATAAAACTTTTTCATAGGAAATGAGTCAGTGAAGCACTGCTGATAGAAAGGAAGACATACAGTATATATGTATACATACATATATACTGTAATTTTTTGCATCATTGTAGTGACAAGAAAATGTTAGTGAACAGTTTGGAGTTTTTAAATTTTTTTTTTGTTTGATTTTTTTTTTTTGNCGGCAGTATATCCTTATCAAATGGGGTCATATAGCCCATTATTTATAAGCCCATTATTTATAAGCACACTTTTCACTTTATCATTATGAGTTATTGAGTGTACATTGATGGGTAAAAATGGCAATTTTATCCATTTAAAATTAAATCTACAACACAATAAAATGTGCAAAAAGTGAAAGGGTCCAAATACTTTCTGGAGGAACTGTATACAAAAATAAAAGAAATCAGGAGGAGGTAAATACTTTCTCATAGCGCTGTATCTACAGTCCTGTACTGTGAAATCAGTTGACATGAAATTGTTCCATATTGGGACCTCAACAGTGATCCAAGAAAAGTCCACACACTGAAAATCTCCTGATGCTTACATTTATTATTTTGCTTATTTTATTGTTTAGCTTAATTTATTGACATTTGCATCCAGAGCTTTTAGTGTATAGACTTGGACTTGGGTTCCAAAGCTCTTCTTCGATAGATCCTCACGTGACCCAGAAACCAATCAGGTCCTCCATCTTTAAGGACATCCCAAAGCTCTTCTTCCTGCACTGAGGATGGAGGAGCTTCATCATGGAGACATGAGTGAGGAAACACGAGATGCTCCTACAGGTTATCATCTACAGATCTGTAGATTTTAAAGCCAGGCTGTTCTGCATTTGACTTTCATCAAACTCTTCATGTTAATTGTTACAGTAATAATCAGAGGAGAATATTTCATTATTTTATTATCTTGTAGAAACTAAAACACAGCAGCTCCAAGCTGATCAGCTGTGACATCATGAATAAGTGACGTCACTTAAGATGATGCTTGAGGAACGACTGTTTAATTTCTCTTAAATCGTTGCTCCTCTGTCCTCGTGTCTTTTCCTTGCATCTTTAGCGGGCGGGACTAAGACATGAGAAAAAGATGTAACTGAGGGAAACATGGAAACAAGTAAGAGTGTTGGAATGCAGCCTTGGTTGTGTGACAGGAAAGTGGAGGTGAAAGGGATGAAATTCAAAAAGGTGATCAGATAAGTGAGAACACCTGGAAGGTGGAGTGAGCAACAGAGATATTGAACCAAAGTTTAGGAGAACAATAAGCAAGAAGAGAAGAGAGAAATGAGAGTGCTAAAACTGAAATACTGTATTCTGGACTTTCCTGGCTTCATGGAGCTCTAAACTCTCCTCATCAATCCTCTCCCCATCCCCAAAACCAAACTGGCCTGGAATTTTTCCTTTTTTTCCCCTCAGCCTGTTTTCCCCTAAATTCATTTAACCTGCACTACAACTCCCCCCCCCCCCNCAACACACACACACACACACACACACACACTTAATAAATAACCCCACTATTCTCCACCATCTTCATCTGTACACTAAAAGGACAGTTTTCTTCCACACCTTCATCCTGTCAACCTGATTTACATGCTCACTACTCAAACGTGAGCATGTCAACAATTCCGCCATGAACGGAATTGTTGACATGCTCGCTAACCACTAAACCCACGAGGAGGCAATGTGAAGGCAGAAACCAGGAATCACTTCACTTGAAGACACTTCACTTGCCTTAAAGTTACTTACTATTTTACTAACTGGTTTAAACAACAATGGCGACATAGAAAAGTGTTTTATTTACTTGTGTTACCTAACGTGAACGAAAGTGTGGAAATGTGCCGATAAATTCAACATGACCAGAAAAAAATAAAAATAAATAAATAAATAAATAAATCATGAGCTGCGGCATATTTGTGAAGTGAGCTTTTATTCTTTTTCAAACAGTTTGTGTACAAAAAAATCATCCAAAATATAGTGAAATGTGAAAAATAAAAAATACGGCTGCACGCTTCCATTCTAGAATTTGCTAATGATTTAATCACTCCTCAGATTTGTAGAAAATCTTTATTTGTATGTTTAGGCGTCGCTTGTCTGACAGACGTCACATTTATGATTTCACTATACATCTGTTGGACTGTGGTGGCAATAAACACTCTCCTGTTTCTATGGTAACCTAAGGTTAGCAACCTGGACATTTTCAGCTACAAAAGCATTTGCAACAACAAACATATCTACAACATTTATGATCTATCCACAAAGAACTTTGTATCAGTGCCTACAAAAAACATTGTAAACATCCCAGTCGTTACTAATTGCAGGTAAAAACACAGTATCAGCTGAGTCCACGCTTTCACTCGTTCTCTGTCATGCATGTGTGGATGAGCTTGTGTCGTTCTTACTTCTATCATGTGTCGATACCAACTCGCAGATTGTTTGCAGTGAAGAAAATATTTTCAGGTGTCTGATTCATGAAATGCTGCTTCCAGTAAACTTTATTTACTAAGTCTGTCCTGTGCTGCTGATGTCAGAAATTTACATTCTGTCCCCGGGCTCTCACGTAATTCTGGATGAAGTGCACAAACAATGCTTCAAACCAACGCTGGAAACGTGGTGACCATCTTGCATACATGTATGCATAGTTAACTTGAAGTACAAACCAGGCTTAAATGGACAGTTTTTGTTTGTTTCTTTGTTTTATACTTGCAAAAAGGTTTCTGTTAATCCTAGTAGAAGTCTCTTGGACTCAGCCTTTATTAATTAAGTTCATTGATTAAGGTCCATGTATGAATTTCATTTGATCTAATGAGAGAAATGGACTTATGAATGAAATGGAATGAGCGTTTTTTCCCTGTAAGCTGATGTAATGTATATAAATGAGAGGTTTTTGGATACATTTTTTTCTTCTTTCAGCTTTTCTTCCCTGCATTAGTGGCGTTTCTTTTGAACTGGAGTTCTGCTGTGACTTTCAGTCCTTCCCATAATAGTAATGTGAATCCAGACCAGAGCTTGTTGGCATGGTGACAACTTTAATGCCTTCATCAAAGGTAGCTGAGCTTTAGATGTGTGTGCAGAGCTCAGGGAAAGCAGCCCTCCTGCTGGGATCCTCCACCTCAGAGCCCATGCAGCAACCTTATAAAGACCAGAAACAAAGGTCCAAATCAGCTCTATCTCTGCACTAATCGGCTCAGATCTGAGAGTGTGTGCATTAAGTCAGGGATTTGATTAAAAGTAGCTGGTAACATCACAACTAATTGATTGTTAAAAAGTAGTTCCTATCCAGGATTTTTTGCAGAAATAACCAGTGTCTGTCAGCAGCTTTTGGTGCTCTTGCCCTCGTATGTATCGGACAGCTTAAGGAACTGCTATAGTCACTGCTGTTATTAAACCACCAAAAATTACATTGATGGGCCTGATGGACGTGCTGCGAACAGATACAGACTGTGAAAATAAACATACTACCTAGGTACTTGTACATTTTCCAGTGTCTACCTATTTTTCTTCCTCAGTCCTTTTTCAAAAGTATTGATGGCATTATTTCTGCATTTATTTGGTCCGGAAAACACGCAAGAGCTGGCAGAACCTTACGTCAAAGAAAGAGGTCTTTGGGGGGGGCTTGGTCTACCTAATATCATTGGTTACTATTGGGCTGCAAATGTTCACAAGATCATACTCCGATTCATTTCACCCCGGAGCAGTTGGTGCCAGATTGAAGCAGATTCATGCTTGTCTTCACTCCAGGCTCTGGTGTGCGGCACATTGCCACTTTCCCCATCACATTTTACATCTAACCCCATTATGATTAGTACCCTGAATATTTGGGCACAAATCAGGCACCACTTTGGATGGCTTACTCTCCCCCAAACGACCCCCATTTGTAACAACCATCTATTCATGCCGGCTAGAATTGACTCCTGTTTCATGACCTTAGAGAGGAGAGGTCTTTGCTGTTTGGGTGATCTGTATACAAACAACCTATTTACCAGTTTTGATCAATTATGGTCGACTTTTGATCTACACAGCTCAGACTTTTTAGATATTTTCAGCTTTGGGACTTCGCAAGGACTCACTCGCCCCTTTTTCCCCAGATCCCCATCCCCAGCAGTATTGATATTATACTCAAAGTGAAGGCTCTGGCTAAGAGTCACATTTCTCACTTCCATGACCTCGTCTCCAGGTGATGAGTCTGTTATCAATAGGATCAGAACAAACTGAGAGGCTGAACTGCAGATCTGTTTCTCTGATGATTTCTGGAAAAAAGCCTTGAGCGTCGTTAGGGCCAAGCTCTCCACACTCTATCCAGATAAATTTAATGTGGTATGTGGCAGATGTTCTCAGGCCCCCTGCAATCTGACCCACATGTTCTGGTCATCTGGTCATGTTTGAAACTACACAGCTTCTGGCAATCCTTTTTTAATACAATCTCTGAAATTCTGGGAATAAAAATTGTACCATCTCTCCATAGAGCTATCTTTGGCAGACCCCCAGATGATCTTACCACAATAGCCTTCAAAACAATGTCATTGCCTTTGCATCATTAATTGCCTGCAGGAAAATTCTTCTCTTGTGGAAATCCCTTGATTTCCCCTCATTTAAAGCTTGGTTGCATGATATTTTATTCCTCCTTCAATTGGAAAAAATTAAGTTCACACTCAGAGGTTCCTCTGATAAATTTTACTCCCACTGGAGGTCACTGATAACCTATGTAGACCTACTCCCTTCGAGCGAGGTGTGTAGCGGCCTGCCTCATGCTGGTTTACGGTGGGTGTGCCCTTTGATGCCTGTCTGGTGTGCACCCAGCCGGCCCCACCCTAAACTAAACTAACAAACTACATGGGGTGTATATCCACCAGCAAACCAGACTTTTCGTTTCAATATGACTGCGGTTCTCAATAGTCTGATGAAGTGGCTTAGATGTGGGCAACCATTATTTCATTTCCTTTCTCAACAGTCCATATGCTAATAGCTCATACTGGTACTTATATGGTGAAGCAGGTCTATGGGATGGGATGGGATTAAACTGGGATGCGTGTGAGGGTGCAATGTTCATAGTTTAAAAGAAAATTGTGTATATTGTTATGTATGTGATGCTGTACCTTGCACAACTCTTCAATAAAGTGTTGACAAAAAAAAAAAAAAAANAAAAAAAAAAAAAAAAATCAGTGTGGGAGATGCATCAGCTTTGCAGAAAGAGTAAAATCTGTGATTGGTCCAGTTCATCATCGATGGACATTGCATATGATGATGACAGAGGAAATATAACTGTCCTAAATCTCATGTTTCTCATGTCCTCTTCCTCCTCTCCTCCTCCTCCTCCTCCTTCTCTCCTTCCATCCACCACCTCACACTTTCGGGTAGGAATGGAGGGAAGGAAGGGAGGAAAATACTTTGGGATGCATATTATGACTTATGGTTCAAACATTATAGACTAAAATGTAAAGTGGCTATCATCACAGCACCACCATCAGGTCTATCGCCTCCAAAATTTAATTACTTCTTCCTCTTGTCCCCAAAATTTCATCCAAATCTGTCCATAACTTTTGGAGGTATCCTACAAAGAATCAAACCAACAATCACATGACCTCCTTGGTGGAGGTAAAAATGTTGGACTGCAGAACTTCTCATTGACAGGAAATGTGTGAACATGGGTGCTTCCCCAAACATAAAAGCATACCTACAAGTAGCAAACAAGTAAGAGCTACAAGAAGCCTGATTACTCCAGACAACATCTCTGACCATTGCTACTGATAGTTTCTACTGCTGATGTTCACGTCTCAACAGTCACACCTTTTATTAGTGCTCATGGTGGTTTCTCTTCTCTTCTGATGCTATTGCTGCTCCTTTTGCAAATTTACAGGCATGTAAACTGCTTGATAATTCAAGTTACCAGCAATTAATCAATTCTGTGATCTAAGAGAGACTTGCTGTGAACTTGTAATTACATTGAAGTACCATGATAATATACAGTGCTACTCCAAAAGTCCTTGTTGTCTAGCAGCGTACTCTACATTGTGCCACTTTGTCAGTACCAGAATATTTAATTCATTTTGCACCTTTCAGAATCTGCAAAGCTGTGATTAGAGTGTTGTTCTACTTCATGAGCAGCTAGAATTCTATGAACTTGCGTGTTTCAACAGAATGTCAACCATTTTTTATTTAAGCAGTTTTATTTTCAATTAAATGCCCCTGAATTTTTACTTCATTACATTAAGGGGTAATCAGGCTAGTCCAACCCAACAACTGCTCCATTAGGATCTCTCTCTGCTCCTTCCTGTGCTGTTTGTTTTGTGCTTTGACACATTTTGGGCCAGATTCATAAACAATAGCTATTAAATATCTTCAGGAAGATGTGGGTTATGGAAAAGGATTGTTCTGGTTCTGGTAATAATTAACACAGTGAGCATACATGTTAGACACCAAAGCACAAGTGGATTTGTTTCCAAGAATTTATTGTTCACGGGGAAGGTTTAACAGTTGAGTGACTGGTTATTTTATTATGCAGGCAAACAACTGGTGGTAAAGCTCCTGGCTTTCTGCTGGCAAAAGGAGATCTCCTCTACCAGGCATTTAGGCTATGCATTCACCTGCCAGCTGCCCCTCATTCAGTCTAATTGGTTGTGACCTCATTGCTCCTGATTTGCCGATATTAACAGTAGCGCATGATTTACCGTGTCGATGTGGGCAAATATCATCACACAACCACGCTCCCTCATTCATAAATGTCTGTTATAAGCATCTTTTAGTGTTTGCCTTGAAAGAGGCGTTACTATGGTATTTCCTTATTTACATGCTGGGGAAGCCATTCATAAAACATACCGTCACACAAAACTTAAGACTGTTTCATGGACACTGTCCTTGATGTTTCCTGTAGGAAAACCGAAGGTTGAGCTGAGCTACGACAAGATGTACACCGTAACCAGCCGGCTGACGCTGACTGTCAGTAAAGAAGATGATGGTGTGCCTGTGGTTTGCATCGTTGATCACCCTGCAGTAAAGGACTTTCAGGCACAGAAGTACCTGGAAGTTCAGTGTAAGTACTTCTGCTCAGTAATAAATAATTGATCTGATATCAGCTGCACTATGTGTTTTTTTCTTCTTCTTTCAAACCCAGCAGTCTCATCAACTAGTGTTCATTTTCTTAAAGTCAGAAATCTTGGTGTAGTTGTGAGTGCTGTGATGGCTTGACTAAACTAAAGGGAATGCCAGGGGGTGCCAGTCAGGTTTTTAGTCCAACTATACTCGAACAAACAGAAAAGTTGCTTAAAAGATGAGCATGGGAATTGTTTGCCTGGTTGTCTGACACGCTAAGAAAAAACTAAAACTTTTATTAACACAAAAATCAAATAATTTGTTGCAAATATACAAAAGAGTTAAAATGATCACAGTAATTAGATGGATAAAGCGGTCAACAAAGAAATACAGCGATCTCACTCACTCTCTCTCATCAGCTGTCATGCAGATGAACAGGTGCTTATATTAACTACAGCTATCACTGCTACAGTTACAGTTACACTGTTAGCTACAGATAACCCTGACCTAAATTGACATCAAATCACAGTGATTACACAACCCTAAATACAATATTATCACAAAAAATTTGTCTGCTGACGCAGACTGTATTCAATCTCGGCAGACGATACACTTGGATAGAAGTCTTCTTACAAGCACCAGTGATCCAATATCTCTGGTGTAGTTTGGATAACGTGGTTATGAGCCACCATGTCGCACTTCTTGATGGATATGTCTCATAAGGATGTGGGAGATGTGTAAATCTTTAGCCAGTATTATGAGATGTTTAGCCTCCGCAGGCATAGATGCCCTGCTAAGTCAACTACCAACTCTTAAAATGCCATCTTCTATTAAGGGACAAAGCCTGTGGATGTGGCTACACCCTTTCACACTTTTACCCATCTGCAGCTTGGAGAGTTCATCTGGAAACCTACTTCATTGGTAGAACTTGATGATCTCTACTTCAGCCTGCTCAAGCTCCTCCACTGAGAGACACCCTGAAAAGGTCTCTCTTTTGAAAGTTTACCTATAACTCTCCAATGCATGTCTTTACTGTTTCTTCTCCAAGTCAGACACGTTAATTTGTCTCCTCTTCTGACAAAGAGGCAAAGGCAAGCTCTTAAATCTCAAAACCAAGCCACAAATTGTGATGAGTCCAAGAGGAGAAATAATGGATCATATGAGTTACTGATACAGTCATCAACCTCCTCCTCCTTGGCATGTACAGCATCCACTGCAGCACCCTTCTTGACCTCTGGGTCATCTGATGGAAAGTGAACAATGTCATTGGGATTTACAGTCCACTCACTCTTGGGGTGAAGGAGAAAATTAGGCCCTGGTAGGCCACATCAGCTGGGTTCTCTCAGTATGTCTCAATTGGTTTTCTTCTTAACTCACAGCCAGGAGCTTTTCAGTTTCTGTCAGTTTATTTCAGACAGTGCAGCCTTGCCTTGTGGCATTCCTCAGGGTTCTGTCTTGGGTCCTATTTTATTCTCATTGTATATGCTTCCTATATGTGGCTATATATGTGATTACGTGGACATATACTGTATGTGATGACGTAGCCACATCATCACATACAGTATATAGCCACATCAGCAGTTGATCTGTGGGTCGGGTGGGTAAAATTAACATTTCTGATTAATAGCAGATGGGTTCGGGTGGGTGAAATAGCTTCATACATCATTAATGAGGAAAATATTAATTACATTCTCTAAAATGTGAACAACATAAGCTATTTTAAGCTTAATTTTTTGTCAGGCATGATTTAGCTCTTATAGCGGCAGGTGCAGAGTCCTTTAAAATCTTGAGCGGCAACGTACAATCTAAGCAAAGAAGATCCAGGAGAAAATTTAAAAAGGAGAATTAAAAACACAAAAAAAGGAAGGACAGAAAAGTTCTGTGTGGGAGTGATTTAATGAAGTAGTTAACCATGACGACGAATCAGGTATGTCATCTGCAACAGCTGCTAAGCGTTGTATGTAAGCCAGTAGTGATGCACGGATTAATTTTTCTAAAAGACTTTACTTTAAATAAATGTTAATTTAATTAAAACATACTTCACATACTTCAGTGTAATATGTTACATATCATCACCGGTACAGGTGCCCGCGGGTGTGGGCGTGGGTGTGGGTCTCTAAATTGGAGAAAATAATTCCTTCAGGTGGGTGCGGGTGGATGAGTCAAGCATACATGCGGATTTGGATGATGTCAGAGCTGATCTGCACATCTCTAATACCCACATCATCACATATATATATATATATATATATCCACGTCATCACATATATGGCCACATCATCACATATATAGCCACGTTAGGGCTGCATGATATGGCCTAAGAGTAAAATCTTGATTTTTTTCACACTGATGAACAATTTTTGATTTTAATAGATTCTTTTTTTTTTGTTTTTGTCTAAACTTAAAAAAAACAAAAAAAAAACATAATTCAAATATGTATTTTCTTTATTAAAATAATAAAAACAACTATTGAAACTTTTAAATAAAATTGTAGGGCTTTCTAAACAAAAACGTTTAAATTAAAAGGTTTTAACAGCGATGTCTGGGTTCCTGTGAGGAACATCAACCTGTCTGCTGCCTCTGGCTTGATGCTCTGACCTGTTACGGTATTCCACATATGAAGACCCTCTGATCAGACGCCATGACACTGGAAAATGATGCCGTAACATCATTTCCTTTTTAGCTGAACTTTGTGGCTGCAGATCTGTATCTCACAGCGCTGCATTGCTGCCGCTCAGCTGCATGTTTCTGTCACAGCTGCTGAAATAGTTTGAAGCGCTGCTACTTTTAGTAACTGCAGTTCCTACAAACTTTACAGACCCGTTTGCTCCACGCTGTGAAGCGCAAAACCAAAGAACTTCCAAATGACTGACATGATGAAGTGACGTTACCTTTTTTAGAAATGAGCTCATCTTCAGTCAAAGTGTTTGTTAGCAGCTTGCTAGCATGTCTGACCTGCTGAAAGCTCCGTAGGCGTGGCATCAACAAATGTGATGGACTGTTGATTGGTAAGGTTGGTAACTGTGTCCACTGCAGCAGAGCCAAGCAGACCCTCACGGATTCACAGAAAGTATAAACAAGGCTCGTAAGTTTAATATGCACAAAACGGGAATGGGCTTGATTGATGGAGAGCGACCCACTATCGCATTTTCCCCATTGAAAACAGTTAGATATTAGTTGTTTTTTAAATCTTGATTTTTTGATTCAGCCATTTTACACATCGTGCCAAAACATAAAATTGAATTAATCGATTAAATCGATTTATCGCCCAGCCCTAAGCTACATCATCACATACAGTATATAGCCATGTCATCACATACCGTATATATTCGACTATAAGCTATATAAACTATAAATAATTCCTTAGGGTGGATGCAGGTGGATGAGTCAAGCATATGTGCAGATTTGGATGACGTCAGAACCGATCTGCGCGTCTAATAGCCGCATCATCACATATATAGCCACATCATATAGCCACATCATCACATATTGTATATACTGGACTATAAGCCGATGTCGACCATAAGCCGACCCCCCAATTTTGACCTGCAAATTTAGATTTTTAAAGAAACCCGTATGTAAGCCGACCCCCTGATGTTGTTCCATCAATTTATTTATTTAGCAAATTACCTGTTTTTCTGGGTATTGTCGTAGTATTGCTCTGATTTTCTGAAAATAATCCATGTACCAGTAAACATGATATTTACTTCAGCAGCTGATTAGGGTTAGGGTTAGTGGCTTTCCATAACCATTCAATCTTCCGGCATTCATGCCTAAAGCTACGGATAGAGTCATTTATCCATGGAGTTAATTTTTTAGATGGAATCCGTTTTGATTTAAGAGGAGCCACTTTATCAAGCAATGAGGAACATCTCTCATTAAATGACTGGACAAAAATGTCAACGTCATTACAATCTGAGTTTGCAGCAGAATTAAATAAAATTGAAAAACTGTCAACAACAGACTGGTTAATAATGCGCTGAAGAGATGACTGAGAAGACTTGTGGGGCACAGTATCAACATGAAAGGAAAGATCAAAGAAAATGCAGTTATGATCACTCACAAGTAACTCCTCCACTTGAATACGATCAATTTCAAGACCATGAGTGAATACCAAGTCCAAGGTATGTCCTTTACTATGAGTTGAACCAGTGATATGCAGCACAACGTTAAAGGATTCCATAATATTTAAAAATTCAGATGCAATACTGCAAGAGATGTCCTCAACATGAACATTAAAATCACCAATAATTAAAACTTTGTCCAGTTTGGTAATGGATGATAAAAAGTCTGTAAAATCAGACAAATAGTCCAGCAGGTCCAGATGGACGATAAATTAAAATACAATAAAATTGATTATTCAGACCAACCCTGGAGATTTGTAGTTCGAATGAAGTAAAAATCTGGACTCTCAGGGCAGGTAAACTGATTCCTGTAGACCACAGCCAGACCTCCGCCTCGGCCCGACAGCCGCGGTGTACTGATAAAAGAGCAGTCAGCAGGGCAGAGTNCAGACCTCCGCCTCGGCCCGACAGCCGCGGTGTACTGATAAAAGAGCAGTCAGCAGGGCAGAGTTCATTCAGATGAAAATACTCCGAATCACACTGCCAAGTCTCAGTTACAAACATAAAATCCAGTTTCTCCCTAATAAAAAGGTCATGAAGAAAAAATGCCTTGTTTGTAATGGAACGGGCAATAACCAGAACCATCCTGACAGGAGAGGCCTCCAGCGTCTCATAGGCCGTGGCGACAGGTAGCCGGCGCAGGTGTCCAGCACACACTCCACGGGCGCACGCAGTTTCGCTAACCCTTAGCCAAGGGAAAACAGTTGGGTTGTTGTGTCCGGCGGGGACGTTTGTTGTCAAGCTGGAGAAATGAACATTGTCCTCCATACACCACCAGGACTCCGGGAGGCGATCCAGACATTGTGGTTGATCCACCGCTAAGCTTGGCACAAGCAGGTGTCTCAGCTTGACGGCAACTCCCCTCCTCCAGAGCCATCTCAGTTTAACCTGGATACCAGCCCTTGCCCCCCGTCTCCATCGTTTGGGATTAGCAGAGCAAAATTCCTGGTCACTATACAGCAGCGGATAGCCCCGGGTCTCTGATGAGTTGTCAGATGGGGCCGGAAAGGAGCCACAATATCTGTCCCGGTATTCATCCATTTCTTGTTGAATTTTAAAAAGTGCATATCGATCATACACCAAGGCAACAGAGACATTTGGAGACAGAAACGTAGGTAGCACAACACAAATTAAAAGAACAAAGACGTAGACACGGGACAGAGGCAAAGAGGTAGCAGCAGCGGCAAAGCCATACACAGGCACTGCTTTGCCACACCCCAAAGCTAATGATGGTTAGCTGGTCAAATTGAAAAAATCACTGTCAACTCAGTACATATCTGTCAACATTGAGCTTTGAAAATCCCCCCCAGGTTTCCGACAACCCAGCCTTAAAATCAGTAAGTCAGTACTTGCTGATTTTACTGATTTATCCCCCGACAGCTTGAATTGTCGGTAAGGTAATCGCTGAGCCCACCTATCACACTCATTAACTTGGGCAGCCCCAAGAAAGCAAAAGCGGAGGCAGTGACAAAGCGAAACCAAACTCTTGACTCCCGTTTTTGGCCATGCATTCAGTTGTGGCCTTTAGATCCTGTAAATGCAAATGAATAACTATCTCCCTTAAAAAAAACTTATGGTTACTTTACTGTATGCCACTGTAACCTTCTACCTTTTATTTTGGCATG
Source organism: Lucifuga dentata (assembly GCA_014773175.1). NCBI lineage: Eukaryota > Metazoa > Chordata > Actinopteri > Ophidiiformes > Bythitidae > Lucifuga > Lucifuga dentata. The sequence goes on from VXCM01005726.1 coordinate 42,309, forward strand.
TCTTATTTTTCTGCTCAAAAACTAAATCTCACATACTCTCTCTGACCTTTCTGTTGGAAAGCAAGAAGAGGAGATCAGCTCATCTACAGAGGCACGTGGCATTTTGCTGGCCTCTGATAAGAGGAAGTTCTCAGATCCTCTCGCTGCTTCATGTTCTGTGCATATTTTAATGGGCACAAAAGAAGCAAATCTAAACAGTCTCACTTTTTTCTGTTATAAAACTTACTTCCTTTAAACAAGTAACCTAAAAAGTTTTGGCTTTAAAAAAGAGATGGAATAACTGACAAATTGTCCTTTATTCTACTTTGGCATTATTACATGCCGAGTTAAAATTGTGCTTGCTGATTGGGTGGATGAGGTGATTGAATTTCAAATAACTGACTGTGTGGTTCTCTGTGAGTGGAATAGAGAGCATTCTGCAATTAAGAATAAGAAATGGAAACAAAAAAAATTACAGCCCATTGTCTGGTGACAGCATCATTAAATAGGCCTGTAATGTTTTTGCTGTTTTGCTCCGCTGCCTTAAGGTCAGCTGCCATGGAGAGATGGATAGTGCTGTCTGTAAAGCTTATGAGGTGAGGCATACAGTAAAGCAAATAACTCAGTTGGCATAATGATAATGGCCATCTGGGAGACACTGTTTCATTTGCACTGAAGTGGCAGCCGTGAAATGTGTGTTTTTCCATCAGCCAGAGACAAGAAAGCTCTGCCATCACGACTGGAAAGCAAGAAACAACCAGCACACACCTGCTGCTCTTCATGTTTATGATTTCAAAATGACAGCTTGATGATGGCGTTAGAGATGGAAAGTTGCAGGACAACAAAATCTAAATCCACATGCCCGCCGACCAGAAAACTTGGCTTCTCACCCATCCTCAATCCATCATTAAGAAAGAGAGATTCAGCAGATAGAGAGCAGACACGTTGAACAGCAGTGTGGCAACTTTACTTTCAAATCAGAATTCAGGCCTGATTAAAATACAAGCACCAAATTGTGTGTTTAGGCCATAAAACTGGTAATTTGCATCACAACTGAAAAACTGTAATTAAGCCATTGTGTCTCAGTAATCAATGTTGAGAACGTTCAGCTCAAGCTTTATTTATCTACAGTATCCAGATTCCACAACGTGCCAGTTTGCTGTAAACAAGCTGACACATTGTGCTGAAAGCATGTGCATCATTCAAGCATCTCTCTGTTTAATTAAGCTATTCACATCTCACCCAAAATGTCTGCCAGAATTTTGACTACCCAGTGCTCAGCTTTGACTAAATGGTGCTTGTTGGATGAAATTCTTAAAATATCTATAGTTTCCAGAGAAATAAAGAACCCCATTTTCGGAGACCACCAGTCCTCAGCCTTGCCTTCATGTTCTGTAAGATCAAATAATGTATTAACAAACACCACTTGTTATGAAAGGATTGTAGGTTGAAGCTTAGGGCGTGAATGGAAAGTGAAGGGTGATTACTGACGTTACACTGGGGGAGGGGTTTGACACTTTGTCAAGCCTCTGATGAAACTCACCTGTGTGGCTCTCACCTGATTGAAGCCATAGCGGCCATCATGCCATCACAATCTTTGGAAGTGCTATCATTCGCTTTTGTTATATTTATAAATTAAAATCTGAACTACCTAACAAAACAAGAGTGGGCTGGAGCAGGCTATGCTGGAGTGACCACTGAGCCAGAACAAGCCAATCAGAGGAATCGCGTCCAGATCTGTGTTGCCCTGTGGGTGAGTCAAACTTGTTCCCCCAGGGAGAGACTAACTCACAAAGGTGAGAAAGGAATATTTTCATGTTAATTGCATCACATAGGGTCAGACTCTCAGGTTATGGCACGTTAGGCTGAAAAAAAGCAATGAGTGTATCTTCTACTATAGCCTAGCATCTGGCTTTCATAACAGGTGGGGACTCGTCTATGACAGAAGGTTTTTGGATCAATTTTTCGTTTGGTAGTATTGTTTGATGGTGAGTAGACTGTTTCTGATCGGTAATGCGATCATTGGATTAAACAGCAATTGTTTGTGATTTGCTAGCATGTCATTTTGGCTAGCATGTCATTTTGGGCTAGCGTGTAATTGTTGCCTATCGCTGAGGCTGAGGGCCTGCTATTAACTGCTATTATTGGTGTGAATGCATTGTGAGGGAGCGTTCCCTTTTTGGCATTGCTTATGCATTCAATGTGGTGTATGTGCAGCTTGTTTGTGCTAATTACAATATCGGGCTAATTTCATATAGCGTTTTCCTTAATAACTTTTGGGTGTGAAATGTCGTAGTTTGAGCCAGCCGACTTTTCAGAAGATCTCGTTTCTTGTTCACAGTTAGCTAAACTTGATAAACCTTAGTTTTGGAAGCTGATAGAATATCTGGAATTGGGTGTTTCTGATGAGGCTAGAAAACTTGGTGCGGAGCATATAAATTAGATCTGGAGAAGAGACAAAAAGAACAGGAATGTCAGGAAAAAGAGCGTGGTTGCCAGGAAAAGGGGAGACAGAGGGAGTTTGAACTCAGAGAGAGAGAGAGAGAGAGAGAGAGAGATAAACAGAACATGAGAATAGGAAAATTGAGCTTGAAAAGGCTAAAATAGCATTAGACCCAACAGTAGCGGTAAATATTTGATTTAATAAATGTTTTTCTTTGGTGCCAAAATTTGATCCTGATAAAGCCGATTCTTTTTTCGATATGTTTGAAAAAAAGATTGCCATAGAGCAAGGCTGGCTGAAAGAGCAATGGGTGACCATTATACAGGGAAAGCTGACAGGAAAAGCTCAAGAAGCATGTGGCTTTGGATCAGACGGAGATTGGAGAGTATGACAAAGTCAGAATGTCAGTGTTGAGGCTTTTGAATTAGTTCCAGAGCATACAGACAGCAATTTAGGACTGCTGGGGTGAAGCCTGGTCAGACTTATGTGGATTTTGTATGACAACAGGAAGTAATTTTTGATTGATAGCTGCAAAATAGCAATGTGTATAATTATGCAGAGCTGCGGGAGTTGATGTTATTGGAGCTGTTTAAGTTTGCTATACAGATACATTTAAGTGATCTTGAGGTGACAACTGTGGCAAAGGCTGCAGAAGATGCTGACAATTATGTGCTTGTCCATAAGGACTTGGGGCATGACATGACTAGTGGCCAAGGGAAAAGGCCACTGGAGTGTGAAAAGTTTAGTAGGGTTAACAGTGATGGAGAAGGGCATCCTCTTGAAAGTTCATGGATACATGGGCATTTTTCTAAGCCCTTTGCTAAGAATAAGACCATTTGCCATTATTGTCATAAGATGGGTCATATTAAATCTCGTTGCCCAGCTCTGCAGAGAAAGCAGGCAGTTTGTGTCGATGGTAATCGTGCAGTCCCTTGTAATCTCATAGGCCTAAATGATACAGTATCTGACACCCAGAGGAAGGTTGATTTAGAAATGTTTGAAGGATTTGTATCAAAAGGCTCTGTGGCTGCAGTAGAAGGTGAAGCTGAGGCCCCTATCACTGTCCTGCGAGACACTGCTTCTGGCCAGATCTTGTTAGTAGCTGGTGTCATCAGTTTGTCACAGCTGGCTGCTCTGGGGACTTATGTGCCTATGGAAGGCTTTGGAGGAGCTTATAGTTCTGTTCCTTTATACAGGGTGTTCGTAAGAACTAACGTATTTGTTGGCTTCACAGATGTAGGAATGGTTCCTAGTTTTCTGGTACGTGGTGTTACATACTGGCAAATTTACATAGATTTAGGAAATGATCTGGCCCACAGAAAGATTATTGTTCCGACTTTATTATCTCCGACTCCATGTGAGGTCTTGGAGATGACAGTTTTTGAGAATGAATGCCTAGAGGCTTTTCCAGTATGCGTGACTCGCTCCCAGATGAAGAGAGCCAGGCAGACAGAGGATAAGAAGAGTGATCATGAGTGGGATGGTGTGGAATCTCCCAGTGATCTTCAGTCAACTTGGCGGATACAGTGTTTGCCAAGTAGTGTTGGGTTAATGAGTTACCAGTAATGATGGATAACGCCTTAGTGGAAAAAGAACAAGATCCTACACTTGTTCCTTTATGGGAGATGGCAGTCAGTTTTGAGGAGAGCGCAGATATAGCTGAGGGATTCTATGTAAGAGATGGGGTGCTAATGAGGAAGTGGAGACCACCTGACTAACCTGCCACTGAAGAGTGGAGTGTGGTAGAGCAAATAGTGTTGCCACAGTGTTATCGAGAGGACACATTGAGGTTGGCACGAGACTCCCTTAGCGGGGCATTTAGGCATCAGGAAGACTCGGGCAAAAATCATGAGGTACATTTATTGGCCTAAACTTCACTGTGATGTGGTCGCCTTTTGTCAGTCTTGTCATCCATGTCAGTTGATGGGCAAACCAAATCAAAAGCTTCCCTCAGCTCCTCTGACTCCTGTAATGGAGGAACCCTTTTCTAAGGTGGTGATAGACTGTGTCGACCTTTTGCCGAAAACTAAGAAGGGCATGAATACTTGTTGACCATGATGAATGTTACAACACATTTTCCTGAAGCGGTCCCGCTGAGAATTATAAAAGCTAAAACAATTATAGAAGCTTTGGTGAGTTTCTTCTTGGTATGGCTTGCCAAAACAGGTGCAGCATGATCAGGGGACTAACTTTGTGTCTGGAGTTTTTCAGAAAGTGATGTGTGAACTTGGAATTACACAAGTGGTTTCATCTGCGTACCATCCCAAGGTGCTCTGGAGAGGGCCCATCAGATCCTGAAGACCATGATTAAAACCTATAGTATGCAGTTTCCGGGGGACTGGGATGTGGCTATGCCATTTCTAATGTTTGCCATCAGAGACTCAGAATGAGTCTACAGGTTTAACCCCATTTGAGTTAGTTTTTGGACATGAGGTGAGAAATCCACTGCAATTGCTCCAGGAGCAGCTGCTTGAGAGAAAAAATGTTGCAGTATGTAGCTGAGTTTAAAGATCGGCTGTGGTCTGCTTGTGAAGTTGCCAGGGAGAATCTTCAGAAAGCTCAGGCAAAAACGAAGGCTCGGCTTGATATTAACCCTTAGGGGTCCATGGGATCACTGGCGTAGCTTGAGCACCGCTTAATTATGTCGCTTTTACTTTTAATCCCGACCATCACAGATGGGAGGATATCGTGTCGAAAGTGCAGGTCTGTAGCGTAATGGTAGTTTTTGTTTTTCATTGATACACATAGTAGAAACTGAGATATTATAATTTTAATTTTAATTAAAAAAAATTAAAATTTTAATTTTAAAATTAATTTTTTTTTATTTTGAAAATTATCCTTACTCCAACAATGAAGTTGTTCAAGTAACGCACTGCATTTTCAAGTGGATCGCTATCATTTTTTCGCCTAAAAAAAAAAAAAAAAANCAAAAAAAAAAAAAAAAATGGGAAAAATGAATCAGCGGATCATGTTTTACAGAATTGATTTACGTGATAAAGGTGTTGTGATTGGTAGAAAACAACAATGAAACTTTGAACAACGAGCGGGCTACAGAAAGCCGGGACTAGCTATAGAACGAGTGGACTACACAGATAACAGGGCTGGCCCGACAGACAGACGAACAGACAGAATGAGGGGAATACAGAAAGATCGCTGGAAAATTGTATTTCATCCATTTTATTTCATCCATGTAAATTTAATTTATGGAAGCTAACAATGGTACCGACGACGGCTAAATGTTGAGCAAGTCGTGGAGTTTTNTTTTTTTTTTTTTTTCAGTTGGAGAGAAGGAAGATGCTAATGCTGCATCTGATATGGAAAGTGAGGATGGTGATGACAACCTCAACTTTGCTCATCATATAGACCCACTCTCAGAGGAGAGATGAGGGGTTAAAAAAAATATTTCATTCTGTCATTGGGCCCTCTTGTGGCCAAAAACTGAACACCACCACCTGGAAATGCAAAGCCTGTAATGGACTGCTTTGGAGAAATGGCTCAGTGAACCTGAGAAAACTGGAAGCATAAAAATGCCTGTGGCTTCATCTGCTTTTCTTTGTAAATAACTATATATACTTTAATGTATTTTGAAATTGATATTCACATTCCGTTGTTAACGCTTTGAAATAATTTTTTCTAACCTCAAAACCATTCATGCAGTATTGTGTGTTTTGTAATATAAAACTCAACATTTTCCAAAAATGCTTTTCTGTTTTTAGTATGTTGTAGGGTCCTTTGTGTTGATATAGGATCCCAAAGTAACTAAAAAATGGTCTGGTCATATAGGTGAAATTGTGCTGAAAAAAAAAAAAAGACTAAATATTGGCATGGCAAACATGATCTTATATGGTACACAAAGGCAACATAAGAAGTATGGCAAACCAAAAAGCCCATGGACCCAGGGTTAAAGCTGTGGAATGAAGGTTTTCAGTGGGAGACCAAGTTCTTGTCCTCAAACCCCAGTGGGGGACAGGTTCAAGTGTGGGTTTCCAGGGTCCTTACACCATTTTGAAAACTGTAGGGGATAAAAACTATGTAATTAGTACTCCAGAGGGCAAAAAGAAGTCCAGATTATGCCATGTGAATCTGTTGAAGCAGTATTATGGAGGTGCTCCTAGGCAGCCCAAAGTTTGTATTGCTATTGGACAGGTTGAAGATGAGTTTATTGAAGTTGTGGAAATGGTGGGTGCTCGTGTGAGGAATGCCGAGGCCCTGCAGTCACTTAGTGAGCAGTTGAAACACATGCCTCCCCAGTGGCAGGATGAACTCAAAAGTTGTTAGAGGATTTTTCCTCATTGTTTCAGGATAAGCCAGGGTGTACTTCTGTGGCTGTACATGATGTGGATGTAGGAGACTGCCATTTAAACAACATCCATATAGATTAGCACCATCAAAGCTGAAGGTGTTGGAGTGAACTAGGAGTGCAACGATTAATCGACATAGTTGACAAAAATCAATGACCAAATTAGTTGCCAATGACGACCAGATTAGTCGCTAATGACGTCACCAACCCATCCCATCACAAATCCCATCAATTAGCTGGTTACATCATCTATGATGGTAGTGACACCACTTACTGGAGTGAAATGTGATGGCAACACCTTCACGACCAAAAACCTCCACAGTATGGCAGCATTTCACTCTTAACTCTTAATTGGATAGGGCTACTCTCCTTGTTTTTAGAGATAATCTCTGTACTTGCAACCAGCATTTGAGATGGTGAGTATCAGGTGGAGGGCTTCCGCTTTGTGATCCTCATTGGTCTGTGAGTGACTCAAGATGTCCAGAAGAGTGAGAATGGCTCCATCCTCTAAGAACTCCACCAGGAGGGAATGCTGGTGCACATTGGCTGCCACTCCTCTTGTGTCCGTCTGTTTCTGTTTCATTTTGTTTTTTGCTGTTCAGTGTTTTTTGTTGTGTTCCAGTTTGGGAATGATGGTTGTTTTGTGGACTTGTTGTGACTCTTTGCTCTGTGGATTCTTTGCTGGACTGGATTTCTTTTCCTGCTGAGCTGCTGGCTGTGCTGACTGCCGCTAGCTTGCTGCTGCTGCATTAACATTTTTTCAATTGTCCTATGCACCGGCTACTTTCTGCTGAAACCACTGAGTACCTGATGACCTCATTGTCACATCTTTGAAACTGGAGTTACCAATTTGATTGTCTACTGGCTACATGTGGAGTCAGTCTGCCAGCTGTGCTGCTCCTCATCCATGGAACTTCTGCAGGTCCATCAGGAGGACAGCTCCATGAACACGTTTAGTAGGAACACTGAGATGCTCCTGATCAGCTTTACTTTTCAGCAGCTCCCTTTTTCTCTTCTCTTCTTCCTCCCCTGCATGTTTTTTGACCTGCTTATCCACTCTGAGTCCACCTGTTTCTGCGCTGTTATCAAGATACTGTTTTATGTTTTGTATTTATGTTTATGATACTGTTTTATGTTTTATGTCTGATGTTATTTATGTTTATGTTAAGCGATTTTGGGTGTTTGGAAAAGCGCAATATAAATTGAATGCATTATTATTATTATTATTATTATTATTAACTCAGCCAAAAAGGTTGTAAACTGCAACATTTGCAAAGCTGAGCTTTCCTGGCATGGGAGCACATTATGCTGCAGCATCTGAAGAGGAGACACATTGGCTCTCTGGATGATGAAGACTCATCTCGGTAAGCTAGTTAGCTAGCTAGCTACATTAGCTTAATATTAAAAGTCATGCTACTTCACGTTATGAGCTGTAACATGTTCTATACATTTCTCTTTATCAATGAATTGTTAATGGCATTGAGAGTAGCAAATAATTGTTTGATTGACATGATGTTGCAGCTGTGGATGTGATGCATATATCCATTGTGATACATCCATATATCCACGTTGTGTGATCAACGTTGTACATTTTATGCTGAGTATTTTCATATTGTTGATTCTAGAGCTGGGCGATAAAATGATTTAATTGATTAATTTGAGTTTATTTTGTTTTGGCACGATGTGTAAAATGGATGAATCACCAAACAAACAAGCCTGTTTTGTGTGTAAGCCTACCAATCAATAGTCCATCACTTTGGTTGATACCACCCATGAAGCTTTCAGCAGGTCAGACGTGCTATCAAGATGCCAGCAAACACTTCAACTGAAGATGAGCTTGTAACTACAAAAGGTAACATCACGTCAGCGTGTTTGTTCCACGCTGTGTTTTTCTTCACAGCGTGGAACAAACCAGCGTGGTCTGTAAAGTTTGTAGGAGCTGCAGTTACTAAAAGCAGCAGCACTTCAAATATATTTCAGCAGTTGCAACAGAAAGAAGCAGCTAAGTGGCAGCAATGCAGTGTTGCGCGATGCAGACACTAGCTGCAGTCACAAAGGGCCAGTGAAAAAGCAAATTGCAACATTTTCCAGTGTCATTGCATATGATAAGAGGGTTTCAGAATGGTGGGATATTGTAACTTGCCACGGCAGACAGGCTGGTGTTCCTCACAAGGAACCAAACCTATAATTTACTGTAAAAACCTTTTATTTTGCAAGTTAATTTTAGTTTAAATTTTATTTAAAAGTATTATTATTTGTTTTTATTAGTTTAATAAATTAAATACTTATTTGAATTATGGCTTGATCCTTTTTTTAGTTTGGAGAAAAACAAGAAAAATTGAGATTAAAATTGAGAATCGTCCATAAGTATGAAAAAAATTTAGATTTTATTTTTAGGCCATATCGCCCAGCCCCAGTCAACTCTAGTAGCCTAGGCTATGCCCTTTTGATGCGCTTATGCAATTTTTTTTCCTGATGTAATTACCTGCTCTGATCTCATACCAATCCCCCCACTACTTTGCCTAAAATTACATATGTTGAAGACCGTTTAAAAAATGTTTTTTCATCTGAGCCCCGATGTCCCTACCACTTTTCAACACAAAGTAACGCCCTTGAATTTATCAGCACATGGAATGTGTGTGTGTATATGTGTGTGTGTGTGTGTGTGTGTGTGAGAGAGAGAGAGAGAGAGAGAGAGAGAGAGAGAGAGAGAGAGAGACTGAGAGGCAAATGAGACTTGAGCCAAAGGTTGTTTCTGACAAAAACAAAATGTCAGTGGCAGCACATCAGGCCAGAGAAAACCCTGCAAAACTGCATCTCATAAAGTTAATGGAAAATATAACAATCACAGCATACCAAAACTCTTTAATCCCAGTCAATACGACTCTTTAAACAGTTTCTCACATAAAAAAAATTACACTAACTTGTAACCATTGAACCTCTGCTACACATTTGTTCTGCTGACTCCTGAAATGTCTTTCTGCTGGCTTTGTCTCACTTCTTTAGTGGTTTGGTTCGGTTTTAGCTGGATGTGCTATAAGTGTAGTGTGTGAGTGCACAGGTGTCCCAAACCACCTGTTCAGGTATGGTGAAGACTTACGCTGGATTTACATGACCATGTACATGTGACCTGATTCCAATATTTTGCTCACATGTAACACGTATCAGACACGCTTCCTGAAGATGTAAATGGTAAAAAGCCACATGGAATCAGATATTCTCAGATCTGTTTTGGGCCTCTTACATACGTGGAAAAAATCAGATACGTATCAGATATCCACCAATGAGACTGCTGTCTAAATCCACAGACTTCCCATTCCGACTCCTACGTAACATTCTGCTTTATCTGCATATGATGATGTCATCAATATGATGACACTCTCTGGAAACAGAAATGGAGGACATACTATATATATCAGACATGCTGATGTGTGTTTGTCAAACAGACGTGTTAGTGTGTGATAACAGGCTCCTGTTACAGCAGCAAAACTTCAACTCCACCCACTTCTCCTCCGTGATTAACCGATGAACATACATGTCCTGATGGAGAGATAAACACTCACACAACATATCAGATGTTTCTCTCTGCATGTGAAAGTTTTAATCTGCTGATCAGATTTTAAATACCTCTCTCATCTTAGTCCATTGAAGCGTTTTCATTACATGTGTCTCAGAAATGTGCATGCATAGCTGCATCCTGCTGCTACAGGTCAAAGGATAAAGCGTGTAAATACAGGTATCAGATATGAGCCGCTTAAAAAAGAAAATGTAAATATGATGAACAAAAAATCAGATATAGGCAGTCCCTGACTTACGAATGTCCGATTTACGAACAACACATACTTACAAACCGACCACCATAAAGCCTATTAAATTAAAAATTTGAGTTACATACAATGATTCATAATAATGAACGGCACACTACTTTATGACACACTAAAACCTTGCACGTCTCAGCAGCTGTTGCTATTTTAAGTCGAATCACGCTCGCTGTAAACACCATGTTGTGTGTGTTGTTCGTGTTTTGCCTTTTTTTTTTGTAACCTTCATAACCATGCCTCCAAAGCATAAATCTGGTTTCTTATGCATAGAAAGGTAAAATATATACACTAGATATATTTACCTTATGTAACTGTTCCGATTTACGAACAAATCCGATTTATGAACAGCAGTGGGAACGGAACTCGTTCGTAACCCCGGGACTGCCTGTATAAGCAAAAGATCAGAATTGAGCATCAAGACTTGTAGAATAAATCCAGCCTAAGTTTGCAAACTACGTGACTGATCGGTGCCAGAGGCTACGTTCACATTACAGGCCTTAATGCTCAATTCTGATTTTTTAAATCAGATCTGATCTTTTTTGTTGATCCATATTTGTAAGTGACCTGTATCTGACATCAGTGTGAACACGCTGAGGTCCTAAACTACCACACATGCACAGATTTAACTAAAATGTGAGCCGTACAAGAATGCGTACAATGCCTACAAGAATAACAACAATGGGCCTCATTCACCAGTATCTTTGTAAGTTTTTTTTTTTTTTAATTTAGAAATTTAGAAATTTTTAACCCATCCCTGAGGAGCAGTGGGCAGCCAGCGTGGCGCCCGGAGACCAAATCCAGTCTATTTAGCCAGTGCTTTGGTCAAGGGCACTGACAGGAGAATAAAGCCTGTACTTGTTTTTATGATGGTGGGGGAAACCGGAGCATCCGGAGGAAACCCACGCAGGCACGGAGAGAACATGCAGACTCCACACAGAAAGGCCCTACCCCAGCTGGGAATCAAACCCATGACCTTCTTGCTGTGAGGCAACAATCCTAACCATTAAGCCAACCGAGCCACTTATTTCTTGCGGAGGTTGAAAACAATGCAGATAATAAGGATGAGAATGAGAGAGAGAAGGCGACAAAAAATAAAAGAGCCATAGCAGCTGCTCTGTTTGTGGCTGTTGCTGCACATCAGAGCAGAGAGAGGTGTGGGTACGAGGGCGGAGCCAGCTATGGTGGGACTGCCATGTTCACAAATTCCTAGAGGAATAGTTCTGTGAAAACTTTCTGATGTCTCCATGAGTTGGATATATATCCAACTCATTTAAAACTTCTTTGTCTCTCCATTGACTCCTGTCTCCTCCATATTTATTTTTAGCGGGCTGCTTTGAGGCACCGACACTGAATGAGGACGACATGCGATATGCACATGCGCAGAGAAGTGAGACATTAAAAAAACACATGAATTCTGATCTGAGTGGTCTGGTTGCATAGCCAGAGATCGGATATGGATTGGATCTAGGACCACATATGCAAGTGGCCCAGATCTGATGTGAAAAAATCAGATCTG